>PVJO010015559.1:0-44689 GCA_004026905.1 Hystrix cristata
CTGTCATGGGCAAGAAACGCCACCTTCAGGACTGATGTCCATGATTTTTAATTACACATTATACTCATTGTACATTTAAGGAATTTATGTTCAGAGACTAGAAACCAGATACTGTCCTGACTGTCTGAGTAACTTTCTATTTAGTAACTGCAAGTATAAGTGACACTTTCTCAGCACAACACTGAGGCTCAAAAGAGATACAAAATATGAGAGATTAATTGAGCATCATTACAATTTACTGGAAAAGGGAATTACTCTCGCTTAGCACTCACACTCCTTAAATGGACAGGCATTATATATTTTTAAATCATTTTTTATATTTTATAGTCCACAATCCAACTACTTTAATATAACTTCTTTTTTGCCACTAAAGGAAAAGTCTATCAAATCTCACTAAAATAAACATTCACTCAACCATTTTGCAAACACTCAACTGTATTTTAAATTTTAGCATGAAATATCAAAATAGATGCCGACACAGGTCTACTTTATCTTTTTCAGTAATACGAAACTTTCTTCAAATGATCTCTATTAATCTGTAATATCAGAATGCCAGCCTATGAGTGGTCCAGGGGTGTCCACTAGATTGTGTAGCTAACATGTCTAAAGAAGCAGGACGGAGCAGCTTCCGAGTTTGGTTTAAGCGAGTCGAATGAACAACGGAGGTTGATTAGCTCACCTTCAGCGTTGTTCCTAATAGTTGCTGTACACCCAAATTCAACATAATAATCAGAGTTCTACACAAACCAAAATACATCTATTTAATTTTCTTTGGAATATTGGCCATGACACAAAAACACAAAAGACATTACAGGTCAAAGAATCAGTAATCTACTTAATAATCTGAGCAATTCTCATGCCTTGATGCACTAGTGTTAATGTGGAAAATTCTACTGGTACCTACTCTGGTGCTTTGGGCCCTAAGTATACTCTTAGTATCAGGAGCAGCAGCCACGATGTCTAATCGCACAAAAACTGGCCAATTTGGAGGATTTGGGGAACGGACCTATCACTTCGCCTTATCAGCAAAATTGAAAGGTAATACTAGATTATGAAGAGTAACTTTGTACTTTAGGATTGAATGTCTTAGCATAGCTCAGAGCATCACTAGAATGTGCCGCTGGCCTCCTCTGGAGAGGAGATATGCGTAAAGGACCTGTGGAGACAGAGCCAGCAAATGAGAGTCACACGGAGCACGCTGCTGCTTCATTTCTCATTTCCAGACTTGGAGATGTGAAAATAACTGTCCTGGAAATTAGTGTTTTATTCATTTATATAAGAAAGAACCTGGAGTCTAACTAAAATTATTTTGTAAGAACATTTGTATCTTATCAAAATGTCGAGTATTGAATGTTATCTCCTAGAATCAGTAATTACTTAATGATCTAAACAACATCGATTATATTGGAAAGATATTCTTGTGTATTTTCATCATATTTCTATGAATACATATTGCTTTCAGGTTCACGATCGTTTATTTTTGTTTCTTTAAATATGTTTTTATTAAAATATAATGTACGTGTGGAAAAGTACACAAATCACAAAGCTGCAGTTTGACACATTTTCACTCACAATCATTTATTATTAACAATAAATAGGGAAACTAGCAACTTAGCAAGATTCTATCTCAAAATAAAAATATAAAAAAGGGATGGGGATGTTGCTCAGTGAGAAGACTCTGTGCTGAATCCCCAATAACATACAAAATAACACAGAAAATCATTAAAAAATAATCTAACTTCTCCAAAATTAGTAGGAATCATAATTATCTTACCACAATTGTATGTAGTTGTTAAAAATATTTCGTGTTTTGTTTTGGATTTAGACAGCAAAATTAATCATTTAAATTATGCATTTGCATAAGAATATGTTTAAACATGTATGTGTATTAATAAACGCTTATAAAATAGTGCAATATTAGTGAGAACAGAAGATAAACTATCTCAAAAAACATGTCCTTATCGATGTAATGCTAAACAACAAGGCCTTGAGTTCAATCCCCAGTACCCAAAAACAAAACAAAACAAAACAACACAAAAAAATTTTCCTAGTGATACACATTATATAACATATTTTCCTGAAAAGGATCACAACTTAATCTTCTTCACACAATTTGGTTATATAATATTAATACAGAGATGATAAAACTAAATTCTAGGCACATAGAATAGAAAATAACTCAAAAATTATAAAATCCAAACATGTATTATTAAGGAAATTCTATCATATTATAGTATGAAGATAATATTCATAATTTCTATGTCATCTTTCCCTAGTGAATAATTACAAAGGTATTAAAAATTTCTAAATGTCTCTATGTATAAAGTATTAAAATATCTGCCAGATCAAAGATTATCAAGCTTTTGCTTTTAATCTATAAGTGGCCTGAAAGTAAATATTTACTATTTTTAGCCCATGAGATCTTAGTAGAAGGTATTCATTTCTATTGCTGTAGCCTGAAAAGTTATAAAAAATATAGCAATAAACTCGCATGGTTCCAGTGCAAGAAAACAAGAGATGAGCCAGATATTATTTGTGGACTGAAGCTGGACAGCACTTTTTAACCTGGTTAAACTAGTAAGAAAAATATCAGAGTTTACAGCTGTGCATGTAAATATGACATCGTCCATATAAAAAAGGAATATGTATGCTCTTGCCCATGTGGTAAATGTCTACAAAGGCAACCAAGAAACTAGTAGTAGTGATTTCCTTTAGACCAGAGAATGCAGCTGGGGTAAGTTAGAAGAGAAACACATTTTGAATTTTGTACAATTTTTATGTAGTATCTTTCTAAAAATCAGTACATAAAATATTTAAAAATAAAACAAATATATACAATAAATAAACTGAATACATGATATCAAAAACTCAAGATTTTGAGAAACTAATAAAATAAATAAATTTCATTAACTTGGCTTATTTAAAAAAGAAAGAAGAACCTGGTATTTTATTCTAACTTTCATATGTAGAATTTTAGCCATAATAATGGGAACAGCCTTTAAATTTGGAATTGCAAAATATTTACATTTGAATATCAGCTTATCAAACATTGTGGGATTTAATGCTACTTCAGACAAAATAATGGTTTCATTCCATTAGTCTGCAATTACTTCTTATCATTAACTGAGTGCTCTAACCAGTCTCCATTATTTGGTATTATTCAAACATGCATTAAGTTTCTTCACCTTCTAATTTCTCATCTTATAGTTCCTGCTTCTTGAAATATCCAGTTAACTTCACTTATGCTAAAAAAATTTCAAGGACAAATTCCCTCCTAAGTAAAATATTACTTAATGTATTTTACTTAGCCCAATGTATATGTAAAATATAGTTTATATGCACATAATTATTGTGAATATTATGTTGTAACACCAAGGCGGTAAATGCTTGCTGTCGCCGTGCACGGACTTCTTGTTTTAGAGCTCGATTCGCGGGGAAGGAGGCAAGACACTACTCACAAAGATCAATTAAATTATTTAATAACAATAAAGAAAGTAAGAGAAAAGGAGGATGCTCTAGGAAATCATACCACCAATCCATCTATCACTGGCAATCTGCAGCACGGGAGTAGCTCAAGCAGAGATCTTGACTTTTGCTGGACAAGCAGCACCACATGGGACGGGACGCGAGAAGGAAACAGCAGTGGTGGAGGCTCAACCAACACCAGCCCCCATCGAGGCACAGAATCAGCAGACATTGCGGAGGAGCAACAAAAGGGGGGCCAGCACTCCGCACAGGCTCACGGGAACATCCAGCAGCCTCAAGGACGCAAAAGAAAGACAAAAGAAAAGAGACACCTGGGTGCCGCACCCATATTTATCTATGTTTCCACAAAGGAATGCCCCCCTCCAGGAAATGAGCCTGGGCGACTTTATCTGGGGCATTCACGGGGGTCTGCCTAGGAGCCGGGAGGTTGCCAGAGTGCCTATCAATTCTTCGTTGACAGTAACAGGTGTGCCTGCCACAGGAAGCATTCTCGATCAGAACACAGGCATTCCAGCCAACACTCGAAACCACATAGTGCATCTTACATATGTACGAGATATTTCACTTTCTTGTGTCATAAATTTTTCAAATCCAGAGTGTATACAGCATGGAATATCTTGAAATAGGCTTAATTCAAGAGCTAAGTAGCCCGTATGACTAATCCCTACAGTATTCAACACCACAGAGACTATTGTCCATGTAGAACATATTTACCATGCAAAAATATTTTAGTGTATTTGACAATCAATTTTATTGAATATAATTAATACACAGTGGAATCCACAGGTCTCAATTATATACTTGCATTAGTATTCAAAAATGTATGCACCTATGCAAGAACCACTTTATCGCATTGTTTTCTCTCACTGCTGTAGCAAACAACCGCACGGAGTAGCGTCAAAGAACGTACAGGTACTAATTTACGGGCCGGGGACTCCCAGTCCCAAAGTGGGTCATGTGATGCGCCATCAAGGCTTGGATGTGGCTGGTTGCATCAGGAGGCTCCTGAGGCGAATCCACTCAAGTGGCCTGTAATTTCTATAGGACTCTTTCCTCCTTGGAGACCCATTTCTTCACCTGCTCTGCTCGCTTCAACCTCCTCTGATCTTTATGTCTCCTTTCGTAACACTGACCTTGTTTTCTCCTTGTAAGGTGCCTTGTGATTACACTACGCTCATTGCACAGTCCAGACCGGTCCTTCTCTGAAGGTCCTTGACCTCACGGACCCTGCGAAGTCTCTTGTGCCCTACGAGATAACATACTAAGAGGTTCGAAGTGCTACAGCTGGGACGTCATTGGGGTCCGTTATTCTACCGCATGCCGTGAACAGAATAGGGAATATTTCTGTCCTGCCAGAGAGCTCCGCCGCCTTCTTTTGCAGAAAATCATCAAAGACTAAGCCCCAGATTACTATCAGTTTAGGATCGTTTTGCTTGTTCTAAAACATCGTATGGATGGAATCTTATAGAGACCTTGTGCCCAGCATCGTATACACATCGTGATTTTAAAGTTTACCCGTTTTGTACATTCCCGCCTTTTTTAAATGTAATTGCTCAGTAGTGTTCTAGTGTCTGAATATAACACAGTTTTGTTTCTTCATTCAGCCATTGGTGAACACATGGGTTGTTTCCATTTCTGGCTATTTTGAGTGAAGCTACTCTAGGCTTACGTGTAAAAGTACATATGCAGGCACATTTTCATTCATCTTTTGTAAGTTCTTAGGATTAAAAATGGGTAACTGAGTAGATATCTGTTTAACTACAAGAAACTGAAGTATTTTCCAAGTGATGTTACCATTTTACACTCTAGGACACATCTTTGTCGAAATTTGATATTTCTATTTTTTTTTTTTAATTTTAACCTTTGAGATGAGTCAGAATCAGTACTTATTTTCATTTGCTTTTCTTCACAGGTACGAGAAAGCACCACACCAGCTGCTGGGGTCCTTCTCTGCTTGGCTTCCCCCTCTTCCATACTCTGCACACAACTCAACCCCTTCACCCCAAGTGCCATCTCTGACCTCATCGTTAGTGGAATTCTGCTTTGAGTCTGTCTCCTGAGCTGTTACAAGCGACCTGTCACCACAGATCTAGAACAAACACCAAGCTCATACGATGTGCTTCTTTCACTCAGCAATTGTGTCTTATTATCCAAGAAATGAAAATGATTCCTTAATGGTGGGGGGACAACTCCAATTTCAATGAATGAATAGTAGTCAAAATAGAAAATTTCTCCATGAAGAATTGTGTAAATTTATACAGTCTTCACTTCCAAAATTCCTTGTAAGAAAGTATGAATAGTATTTAGCAGAACCATGAAAACTACTGTACAATTGAGCATACATTGAATATTTAATTAGTAAGTGAATGATATAGAAAAAGTCCATCGGTTACTCAATGTCTTATCCGCTCTGATATGCTGATTATGGAACTTTTATCTGCTCCAGAATCACATTCATGACTTCTCAGACTATTGGAAAGTTTACATAATCAAATTTATTTCTAAATTTTCTTGCTCCAACCTTTCCTTCAGTGAAAAGTATACAAGTTGGTTTGTGTTTGGATTGGTTTTTAGACCTTCTCCTTTAATTATGTCTAAGTGAAGAAGACAAACATTTCATACTGATCAGAGCCAGTTCCTGAAACTTTTGCATGACTGAGGATTTGCCCCATATATAGATGCTGCTCAAATTCATGCTCATCTAGCTGTAGTCTTCCATGAAAGTTTCTCTTTGTTATTTAAAACTAAAATTCACTTTAAGGAATGTATTTACAAAGCATCATTTACATGTTCAGAGTGTTTCTAGAAAGCAGAATTTCAATGAATGTTCAAATGCAGCATATTAAACCAGGTTTGGTTTCTACATGCTTTATGTGAAAATAGAGCCATACAGAGTGCCTAGACTTTCAAAAGCACTCTGTTCAGCTGACTTTAGCAAGGAGCTGCAATATAAATGACATACATCAAAACACATAGCATGGATTTGGCAGATATTGTCCCTATTTTTGTGGGTGATTTCTTTTCTAAAAATTTTCCATCGATTCTATTTATTTCATTTCTTAAAAGAGGCTTATTGTTGAACACTACAATCTAATCTGAATCTGCAGAATGCTGACTCCTTGCCCCTCAGAATAAATCACTACATTGTATCTTTTATTCAAAACAAGATTTGCTGTCTCTACTCTGGGGTTCTGTGGTTTTCCACAAACCAATACACAAGGAAAACTGAATAAAGTGTCTGAACATGTTAAAAGTGACATCAAACCTGTCCATATTTCATGGAAAATTCCTCTGAGTCATTTTAATTTAAGAAAATTTCTTGAAAATAAAAAAGAACTAACTTATGAGAGTCCAGATTGAAGCTGAAATTTTAAATCTTTTGGCAATTTGGTAGACTGAGCATTTTGAATTACAGTGTTTATTTTAGAAATAATTCTAGGCATGAACACTCAAGTTTGCTTTTATGAACAGACTGAGTTTTTCAAAGATCATTGATATTTACAGGCCATTTCTTTCTCAAATGGAATATATAACACTTACTTGTATGCAACTTTGAAGTAGTTGGTAGCTTGATATGAGTTATTTCTATCAAAAGTAGAAAGGCTTTAGTATCCAAAATGATCTCCCTTGTGACCTATAAAAGTGCCTGAAATGCCAACATTGACATTCATTCCCTTGGGCTTCAAATATTCCATAAATCTTTATTTTTATGTGTTTCTCTTAGAATTTCTTTATCATTTAATCGAATTTTGAGCTCGAACTTCTGCTATGCTATATCAAGTCTCCAGATTTTATAGAGCTTGTATCCTAATGTTTAAAAAAATGAGATTTTTTTTTAAGAATATAAAGGCAGAGTACAGGGAGGCAGAGACAGATGTGGTAGTTTATATATGATGGTCACGGAGGTCTCAATGAGTTGATATAAAATCAAAGACCTGAGTGCTAATGAGGAATGATTCATATAGATGGCTCAGGAAGAAGAATTCCTGGTAATAAGACATATAAAGACCTGGAAACAGGAGTGTGTTTGAGAAACAGTCAGTCAGTGTAGCAAGAACAGAATGTGTGGGAAGATTGTTGAAAAATGAGTTCAGATCTGAGTGCTATGGTGCACACTGATACGCCCTGCACTCTGGGAGGCTGAGGCGGGCGAGTAGGAAGTTTGAAGCCAGGCTGGGCAACTTAGCTGCTTCATCAGATTCTCCCTTGAAAGAAAAATGTGTGTGGGGGGGGTGATGTGATTCCTGTGAAGACCCTGAAAGACCCTGAGCTCAATCCTTACAAGTGACAAAAAAAAAAAAAAAGTAGAGAGAGGGAATATTATCCAGAACACAGGAGGACCTAGAAATTTTAGAAGAATTCAAACTTCTACCAATAATTTTCTCATTATCCACATCTAATTAATTCTATGAAATCAAGTGTCAATTTTTAAGTAGCATCTCAGGACTAATGTTTGAAAATCTCCCTCTTTGGCAAGTACACGTTCACCGTTTTAGTTCACTTTGCTTGACTTCTAAGCTAGCTACTGAAAATGTCTTCTAATATATTGTTTTCCAAAATTGTATGATGACAAGGAAAAACTATTAAACTTTAGCTCCCATGGCTCTAGCCCTCAACCAATGACCCACAAACTTAAATGCAGTATCCTGAGAAGCTGTTTTTTTAAAACGTCACTTGGCTGATTGGTACGATCAGATGTAATAGAAGAGTAATTAGAAATTACTCTTAAAATTATGAATTTAACTGCTTCCCGTTTCTTATGACTACAGTCTTTTTTTTCCTTTTTTTTTTACAGTCTCATCAGACTTATCATCCCCTCCGCCCAGCAAAAAAATGTTCAATGCCATAGTTTCATGACTTTTCCTTTCCATAAATCCCTCAATAAATAAGACAGTAGACATTTAAACTCTTGGAAATTCATGTAAGCCTTCCCGCAGATCAAGTTTAATCATCTCCAGAGCATCATCTCCAGAAACCTTTGGGTACACCCACACATGCACGTAAGTGTCTTGCTCTATCACCTAAAGTGTGGAAGGAGTTCGGAAATTATCAGATTGTTTTACTGTTCTGCCTGTTTGTCTTTCCAAGCATACAGATGCCTACATATGCATCTGTGTCCTCTGCTGTGACAGAAGTTTAACCTTCTAATCAGCTAGGGAAAAACTAATTATCCTTCAAGAATCAGATCAAATTTCTGTTCTTAAGCTGATACTCTATCGCCTTCCTTTTATAGCTGACATATTCAGTTGACCTCCTTGGTGGTCCGCATCTGTTGTAGTACTGATGACAACGTCGCAATTTAAATTATGCAAATGAAATATGCAATGTTAAATATTAAATATGTAAATTACTCATTTCTCCACTAGAGTGTGAACCTCTTGAAAGCAAGACTGTATGTCATCACTTTTTGATCTACACTTATCAGCAGAATTTATAGACCAGCCATACAATCATGAAGTGCTTGCTAAATAAGTAGATGAGTTCATGGGTCAAATAGATAATACTTTGCATGCTAAAACAAGAGATATTTTTGTTATTTGAATACATGAAGTGATTAAACTGGGCACTTTTAGTCAATAATGTTTTAAAATTCTGTATTGGTTTTAAAATCTAAATGTGTAGGGGCTGGGGATTTAGCTCAGTGATTAGAGTGCTTGCCTTGTAAGCACAAGGCCCTGAGTTCGATCCTCAGCACCAAAAAAAAAAAAAAAAAAAAAAAAAAAAAAAAAAAAAAAAAAAAAAAAAAAAAAAAAAAAAAAAAAAAAAAAAAAAAAAAAAAAAAAAAAAAAAAAAAAAAAAAGGCACATAAAAGGCACTTCAAAAAAGGGACAATAAGCCCACAAAATCTTGTCAACATCATTAGTTATCAGGAAAATGGACATTAAAACCCCAAGATACTGCTCTCCAAAACTGCTGTTTTTTTTTAATAAATATAAACATATACCTATGACTCAACAATTCCACTGATTATTAATGAAAATAACTTTACAAGGATGTTCATATCTGCAGTACCAACTGCTAAAAGTAAGAAATAACTCACTTTTTCAGTAACAGGGGAAGGATCGATCATTTTGTAGTGTTCCAGTATAACTGAATTCTCTTAGCAATAGAAAACAATGAGCAAGCAGTGCACCCAATTCCATGAATATCAAAAGCATTGTGTTGACAAAAGAAACTAAACACAAAAAATGTATATAAACTACCCTTCTATTTGCAGGAATTTGTGGAGAAGGAACAAATCAGATCCACGCTGATAGGAATTAAGACAGTGTGTCTAGGGAGTAGGGGCTACAGATTGACTGAGAAAAGGTGATCTCTGGGCCTGTGGAAATGGACTACACTTTGAGTGGGAATTGGTGCAGAAACCTTTAAAAATTCTGAATGGATTCCGCAAATGACAAATTAGTTTAAGGGAGGCTTTATCTCCTTTTCTCTTAGTGTAATACATTACTCTGCCCTTTGAGAGTAGAGCCGTATCTAATCTTGCTGTGAAAGCAATATCATTTCATGTGGGCTTGTGATAAAATGTCACAGAAGAACACAGATCTTTTTATATATGTATGTACTTTTTAGGAAAACAAAAACACATTTTTTAGTTAACTGTAATTTTGTCTATGAAACTATATTCATGTATATAATACTATATACAAATATATATACATACACACACGCATATATGAGAGACTGTGAAATAATCTAGGAACCAATTCTTATCTGAGTCTGTGATACGATGATACTGTAGAAGTATAACCAAAAATATGTAAATGGGGATTGATTAGCATAAGCTTTAAAACGAACTCATGAAGGGTGAAAAGAAGACACATGGATTTTTTCCTTGATTTATTCATTTTTCACAAGCATGTACTGATGAGCTTTATGTACTGAAGAACTTTGTAGACATTAACCACTGCTCTTAAGTGAGCTCAATGGGTAAATTAAGGGGTGAGAAGCATTAGAGCACCTCCTTTAGCCTGAAGAAGTCGCCCCTTGCATTTTCTTTTCTCTTATGGCTTATGCACATGAATTTTGTTGAATCCAGAATGATTCATAACTTTAGGATTTCATTTGTTTTCCAAACCAAGAGATGTGTTTTCTATGGTTCGACTAAATATTACAATATTTTATAGCACTTAAAAAAATGAAATATATCTACTTAAAATATTTTGAAATAATTCATTGTGAAATGATAAAATTTTTAAAACCTCTCTTTAATGCCATATATTGATATATTTTTTCCAAAATAAAAGAATTTTCCCAGTTTTTCATTAATGTGCAGTACAAGTTGCTTTGTAGCAATTGCCATTTCATATGATAGAAACAGTATCTTTTTAGAGACGCAAATAAACATAGCAGAATGCAATATCGTGAATTAATTTTTCTATTAATTTCAAATCTTGACCACAGTTCAAAGTTTATCCACAAAAAGAATAAGACTGTGAGATAAAATGACTCTTTAATAAAGATCCTGAGTTATTAGTAATATAAAACTCCACACAAAGAAATGGAAAATGGAATCTCTCTTGACTGATCAATTCAAATTGAAGAAGAGTCGATCCTTTCGCAGTGTCCCTCTTTCCAAACTAAATTTGGAACATAAACCAAAATTTGCATGCCATTTGAGGAATATCAACAAATATTTATAGGGCACTCACTTACAGAATTATGCAGGTCTCACTGTAGAAGGTTTGAGATCATTAGAAGGTATTAACTTGTTAATATTTGAGTGGTATATTTTAGCCACCTAAAATTTAAAAATCTCACTTTAGGATGAAATTGCATAATACTTTATTTGCTTAGCACAAGTATTATTGCATAGTACTTATTTCTGTTGTTATTTTTTACCCTATATTGTCACTCAGTTACTGGTTTCATATCCCCTTTTTTTTGTCTTTAGCTCTGTAATAAGCACCCATTTCCACTTGGGTTACCATAGTCTTCCAACCTTCTCCTACAGCCATTAATAAATGTTTCATAAAGAAATAAATCTTGAGAGAAAGACAGACAACATGAACACAACTTGATACATTCCCCAAATCACAAATCCCTGTATTAGTGGGCAGTAACCTGAATGACTAACAGAAGCTAAAACAAAGAACAAAATTTAAATCGTGAGAACAGCATTACCTAATGGCTTATGTTTTATGGAGATCAGTGAGCTTTATTTTTATGGAGATTAGCTGGTGGACTTTTGGCATTTGATAGATATGCAGACACATGAACATACGTCGTACTTGGAGTAGTCTGTGTAAATGAATATTTATAAGGAAAGCCTTGAAGATTTATTACACAACTTCATAGATCCGACTGCATTGCACTACTTTATTCATTGTCCTGCTTGTCTGAATATTACTCAATTACTTGAATGTTTTGCTTGTATCAGCCTTAGACCCACCCAACCTTAACTTAGATTAAAACTATTAAAGAATCCATTTTTATGGCGATGCGAAGAAAACACTACATCAAAAACGCGAATACATACCTCACACAGAAAACATATGTATCTCATTTGTCTTTCATCTCGTTTGTGTCAACCTGTATCTTACTGGCAAAAATTGTTTTCTTGCTCCAGACATTCTAATTGGACTGTGGTGCTCCCTCGCTCCTGAGCATCACAGTGTTTCCTTGGTTAAACTGAAAGGTTTGCAAAACCAGTCCAAAAACTTTATTAGCACAGTGAGCATCAACGGGCTTCTTGAACATCCATCACAAACAGAATGTGCGGGAGCTGGAAGGGAATGAATCATCCCCGATTACCTCTCTCGCACTGGAGAGGGAGGGCTGCCGCAGGACAGCAGCGGCACAGATGAACTCCACGAGTTCCCGGGAAATTTACGGAGGCTGTTCTGTGAAGAAATAGAAAGCCCATTTGCAAGGTCCTCACCTGTGAACGGGATCTTAAATCAGAGCGAGCCTGGATGTGAACATCCTGCCAGCGCCCCACAGGTCGAGGTAATCCTGATAATCTTCCCAGCACTCTTCCTCTTCATTCCTTACTTTTCGAATACACAAGTGCATTCAAATGCAGATCAGTTTGATTTAGAAACGGAGATTCGACACTGCTGTTGCCCGTGACAGATTTTCAGAGCCCTGGGAATACATTCGGAGAGGATTCCTAAATCTTATTTCTTGCTCAAAGGCGTGAACTGAAGTCTTAGATACTTGTGCACCCTCTTTCTAGTCATCAGTTTTCTGCGATAACTACTGGCAAGTCAGTCGATCCATGTAGTTCAATCAATTACTCACTATGTCCTATAGGTCTATGCAGTGGGATTCTCAACTGGTAAAAAGGTCGCCCTTTTCTATCCTGATTATCTTTCCAATGTCTAGTTCAGCGATCTCCCTCATAAACTTACTACACTGACTTTTTGCTAGTTACCATTTAGGAAAAATTTCTGGAAATCTTGTATCAGTGTAGGCGAAACAGGCATCCAAACAGAGCATTCATCCCTCTAACCCACAAAGATGTTCCTTTCCATTTAGCACTTTCGTTTGAGACAACTAAGGCACTGAGGTCCCGGATTGAAAAAAAAAAAAAAATTGAGCATATAAACACAGATGGACAACGAAGTTCCAAGTTCAACATCCTGGGAAAGCACTATTTATAGATGGAAAAAGTAAAGGAAATAACTGAGTGTTTCTAGAGAAGAGTAGTTGAGAGCAATTCTCTCCCTTCCCCCCACCTCTGCCAGGACTGCAGTGCCCACGTCCGCCGTGAGGTCGGCCCACAAGGTGCCATCTTGGAACCAAGAGCTGCTCGCACCAAAACACTGAACCTGCCACCACCTTCATCCTAAGTTTCCTGTCTCCAAAAATGAGAAAAAATAAACTTTTGGGTTTTGTAGGCGTTAAAACCGCAGGTATTCTATTACAGCAATACAAACAGACTGTAATATATATATTTTTTTTCATTCTCCATGATGCTTCCATAACTTTTGTAGCTTTGGATTTTCTATGTCCATTTTCCTTCAACGCTGAATGAATGCTAAACTTTGTGTTCAAAGTGAAGCAATGAGAAACATTTGTCTAGATTCCCAAATCCCAAAATGATAATGTTCTCAGTTTCCTACATTCTGTTTATGCTTTCGATGGACTGAGACATTCTTCTGACTAGCAATGTGTAAATTACTTAAAAAAAAATTTGTTTTTCTTAGCTGTCTATATTTTGTGGCAGTATTTGTATTTTTTAAATGCATAGAATTAAACTAGACATCAGTTTGGCTGGATGAATAGCTAAGTAAGTTAGCTTTTTTTTGGCACTAAAAAATGGTTTCTAATTGGTGTGTTTTAAAAAACAAAAGTCTTCTACTCATTCATGAACCAGATTTACACCACACGGGAAAGACACAGTTGCTCTCTCCCCAAGTCTCTTAAATCCCTCATGGATATAAACTTCTGATTCCTGCAAGAGGGATGGAACCTGAGCACTACAGTGAAACTGAGAAGGTTCCCAAAGGAGTATTAAATTCTGAGGTCCATTTATAATAGATTTACTGGCTTTCTATGAATTATATTCACTTCCATATTATCTTTATTTCTTTTCAGAAACTGAAGTATAATATTTTTCATATTTTGATAAAAATAAAATCTCATGATGAAATAAAGGAACATAATACCACTATCTGTATTGAGACACTCAAGAGAGAAATCAGGAGCTAACTTATGTGAGAAACCAAAGTCTAGACACAACACCAGAAGCAAGCAATAAGGGGACCATGAGCTTCCTCGACAATCCTGAAAACCTACTTGTTTAAAACATAAGTTGCTAATTCTTAACTGCATGAACATATAATTTAAAACAGATGAGTCCTGACACAACAGAGAAAATAGCAAATAATTTAGTGAAAGAAATAGAGGTTTAAAATTTACAGATAAATTTGTATGTGGACTTACTTCCAGTCCTATTACAGTTTCTCAGATCTGCAGAAAATTGTGCATTGTTTTTCTTTGACATCCTGGACAACTACTTGGAGGACAATCATTGAACCTTTACTTATTCTGAGACAGAAATTAACTATCTGATATCCCTATAGCAACTTTCTTTCTTATTCTGCAGAATATGTTCCCTTTAAAATTGTACCTAAATCACATGATGTGGTTTAGAGACTTGCTTTTTAGCATATAATTTGAATGCCCATTACAAAAGAGGTGGGTTATATGTTAAAAGCAAAGAGAAATATTTACTATAATTTAATGTAATGATTATGGGAGGTGGTCAAAATACCAAGAAAAAGAAGAGTTTGGGCCACGTTCATTACAACCTTCTTGGATGGTTTTGAGGGATTTGAGACTTTGTGGGTAAAGGAAATGCAGGCATCCAGGAAACAGCAGAACTAGATTTAGAAGTGGACTGTGAAGATGTAGTTGAATTGTACAAATATCATCATAAAATGTTAATTAATGAAGAGTTTTTTTCTTATGGATGAGAACCAAAGTGGTTTATTGAGAGGGAATGCCCTGCTCTTGAAGAATCTGTGAATACTGCTGAAATAACAAGAAAGGATTGAGAACATTGCATGAAATCAGTTGACACAAAAGTGGCAAGGTTTCAGAAGACAGACTGAAGGCAATTCTAACTATGGGTAAAGTACTGTGAAAAACGTCACATTTCAAAGAGATAGCTCAAGAAGCAAGAGTTGATCACTGTGGCAAAATTTACTGTTGGCTTAAGACAACACTTCTTCTAGCAACTACTATGTTGTTCAATCAACAAACATACTCACTGAGATGAAACCCCAATCCATAAAAGTATTATGATTTGTAACAAAACTCTAATACTCTGAATATAGAAATTGAAAAGATATCCTCCATTCCTGGATAGGCAAAGCCAATATTGTCAAAATGGGCATTTTACCAAAAATAAATAAATAAATAAATAAATAAATAAATAAATAAATAAAAAACCAAAGGCTTTCTTCCCAGAACCAAAAACAAAACAAAACAAAACAAAACAAAATCCTAAATTTACATAGAACCAGAAGAGATCAAGAGGAACAAAAAGAAATATCAAAATCCCAGATTTCAAGACATGCCACGCAGCTACACGGACAAAATCAACATGATACAGGCACAAACACAGATTAGTAACTCAGTAGAATAGAATAGAAGACGTGGACACAACCCCAGTCTCCCTCAGCCATCTGGCCTTTGACAAGGGGGCTTGAAATGTGTGATTGGGAGAAGAGCCTCTTCGACAAGTGGTGCTGGGTAAGCTGGTTATCCATAAGACAAGAGATAAATCTAGACTCCTATCTCTCACCACATACTAAAGTCAAATGAAAATGGATCCACAACATAGATAGAAAAATGGAAATACAGAGCCTACTAGAAGTGAAAATAGGTAAAGCTCTTGAAGACAAAGTCATCGGCAAGGACTTTCTGAACAAAACCTCAAATGCACAAGAAATAACATCAAGAATCAACAAATGGGTTTGTATCAAATTAAAATGCTTCTTCACAGGAAAGGAAACAAGGAAAGTGTGAAGAGGCAACCTACAGAATTGGAAAAAAAAATGCCACCTATTCCTTAGACAGAGGACCGATATCTAGGTTACATAAAGAACTCAAAAATACAGACCTCCAAAATATAAGACCTAATTTAAAATTGGGCAATTGACATGAATAGACATTTCTCAAAAAAAGAAGGATAGAAGGCCAATGGATACATAAAAAAAGTGCTGACATTTTTGGTCATTAGAAAAATGCAAATTAAACCCACGTTGAATACCGTCTCACTGCAGAAAAAAAATGGGCATCATCAAGCATTCACAAATGCTGATGAGGTCACAAAAGGAAACTTCTATATTTTTGGTGATAATGTAGTCTAGTGCAACCACTCTAGATATCAGTGTAAATTCCTTGGGAAACTGAAAGTATAGATTCTGATTTACTCAGCTATACCTCTTCCAGGTATCTTCCGAAAAGAGTTAAAGTCATCATATTACAGTGATCCAGGAATGCTCATGGTTATAGCAGCAAAATTTGTAGTAGCTAAATCTTGGAAATGGCCTACTGTTTACAAACAGAGGAACAGATGAAGAAAATGTGGCATATATACATACGCAATGTAGGATTATCCAGCCAGAAAGTGGCTCGGAGGACTCTGCTCCAACAATGAGAAAAGTAAGATTTTTTAGGTTGAAGTTGTAGAAATTATTTGCCAGGTGCGGTGATGCACACTTGGGAAGTCTGGTTTGATTGGCCTGCTGATACTAATAAAAGAAACCTGTAGCTGTAGAGTTCAACTCTGCTTCTTTTTATTGTATTTCCAAAGAGAAAATATTCTTCCTATAAATGAGCTCTACCAAGATTTGTGTTGAAATCTAAGACATATATCTGTTTTACATATTCCTTTCTCATACTCCATACTAAATTTCTCTTTTACAAATTGTTTGCTAGATGACTTTACACGTACCTTGTTCCTTCCTTCTATCATCTTAATACAGCACTCAGTATTACATTGAAATCAGCAATCCTTGATGAAACTATTCTACCCCAGCCCTCTATGAGCCAACAATATCAGTTACATCTTCTTAATTTCTATGTTTATGAATAATCACATTTATAGAGATACATTGATGCCTGGGGCGTTTAAAATGTCCGCTAGTTAGCAATACATGACTTAAAACACAGTAAAACATAAAGATGTTCCCTAGACCTTCTGCACCATGACATACAGTGATCAAATATCAGTTAACAGTGTCTTTTTCTAAACTTACAACTGCACTGAACATGGAGACTCAAGGTAGGTAATTCTCATGGTATGTTTGCACACTAGGGCTCAATTTGAGAGTCCTTGCACACCCAAAGAAATCCGCTTCTTTCCCTAGAAACTTTGTCACTGAGCTCTGAGATTTATTTGTACAATTTCTCAGGTTTGATTTTGAAAATAGTCACTGATTTCTTTAAAAAAAAAACTGTTGCAAATATTGACTGCTTTCTTCACCTATTAATTTTATAAAGCTTGGGATAGCTTGGTCCTCCTCATATCCTTAAATCTGAGCTCTGGGGAGTCTCTCCTCTCCTTGCTACATTCACTCTGCCACATTTTATTATGTCTTTTGGTGACGAGTGGGACAATGTAGAGCCCTTCTGAATTACATGAGGTAGCAGCCATCATCATTCGTAGAAAGCACTGAGTGCCTCAGATTATCAGTTGTGGTCTGAAAAGTGCTAATGAGCGTGCTCGTGAAATTATTTATTTCCTCATATTGCGAGAGTTATATTTAAACAGCTTTATTTATAAAGATTTAATTCACAGCATCAATTTTTCATATTTCCCAAATGTTTGTATACCCAGGTCAGGGCAAATTTTACAAATTGTTCCTTTAAATTTTTTTCTAGGTCTGAATAAATATTCTGGAGCAATCGTTTGTCAAGTTGGGTGTATGTTTGCATCATGTTGTGATCATTTTAAAGCCACCCAATGGCCTCAAACCCAGTTTCTAGTTCAATGGGTCCTCTGTAGGGTCTGAGAACTGTATTTCCTGAATAAATGGTGCTGTATCGAGAACTCCATTTTTAAAACCAACCACTCGTCTGGAAAAAGGGGCCAAACAGTTCTGTTCTCTGAAGAGAAAAGCCTCCACCAACACAGAGTTAAATAATTGTTCTTCCTTATACTTACTTATTGAATTTATTATCCATGATCTGTGTATATTCCGAGGCTCATAGACCTAAAAATTACAGATTTTATGATTTCTTAGTCACTTGTTTTGCATAAGAGAAACTAAAATTTTGAATATGTCATAGAGCTGAGATTAGAAACAATGCTTACCTAAACTCATTTCATTTGTCTTTCAAATCCTCCTGTTTTTCTTACTTTTATCTCATTAATAATATACAACATCCATAAAAATCAAATTCCAAGTTGGTTTTGTACTAGCTGGGTTTGTCGGACTCCTGGCACGCACTTTCTTGTAGTGTGTTTTGACAGGCACTACACAGCAGCTCTAGGGCTCTTTCTTGCCTTCCCTGACTGATCGTGAGATCAGAGGAGTCTGCTACACTACCTCTGGATGGAGTACACATTAAAAGGCGGGGCTCAGGAGAAACAGAAACGAAATACACACACGCGCGCACACACGAAATCTAGAAATCACTATTCTATTTTTGAAATTATTACTAATTGCCTGTGAAAGATCGTGAGGAATGAAATCCCCTTTCCCGGGCAGTTTTGCTTTTAAATCCTTCCCTATCCCACTAGCATCAGAGCGCATCAAGCACACTGAAGAAGCCCAGGAAACACGTGGCCACGTCTCTTTTCCTGTCTTTGACACGGGTAACAGCACGTGAGGAGCAGGTGAGCAGGCCGGCCAGTGTGCGCGGGAAGCTGCTTCAGCATGTGCAAAGGACCCGGCAAGAGAGAGGGGAGAAAGCCCATGAACTGTGCTGTCAGTGTGTCCCTGACAGAGAGTGTGGACGCAGGAGATTTACCAGGTAGACACTTCTGCAAGGAGTGTTATTTTCCAACAGTGCTAAGCGTCCATTTTTCTTTTATCATTCTAGACATCCAACAAATTAACGTACATTCTCAGTGGGAACACATGTTGGCTAAGGAATGTTTAATTTTATTGAATTTTATTGCTCTTAACTTTGTATATATGCAGTTCTATGTGTAATACATAAAAAGAATGATACTAATTTTTAAATTGGAACCTGGATGAATACTGAGCACTACAAATTTTAAAAAATTAATTTACATTTATTAAAAAAGAATTTAATTTAAACACAACTTAAAAATCTGAGTATTTTTGACGATAATTCAAAATAGTGTTGAAATACTGTTAACAATGGGCTTATGAAAATGGCATTGACTCGGGTACTATTTTGGGCTCCAATCCAGAATCATCGTGAGAGAGTGTGTGTGTGTGTGTGTGTGTGTGTGTGTGTGTGTGTGTGCATGTGTGTGGTGTCATGAGCATCACTTGGGTTGAATTTGTTTCATAGATGCATGGCATCAGCTATACCTATAATGGTGACATTGTTTAAAACAATTCATACGTTAAATTCAATATGCTGTAAATCAGCTCAGAGGTGAAATATCTTGATGAATGAAACACATATCAAACTTGACCTTATAGGCCGGCACTCTCTGACATAAAATATGAATGTCCACCAAATGCTGCAAAAGCCAGTGGATTAAGTTTATCAAAATGCATAGAAAAAGTTACCAAAGAGACAAATGAGTGTCAATCCAAGAGTGAATTGTATTTTTATAAACTCTAAATTATGCTCATTTTCATTTTTTGTGTATAAAATCATTGGGTATGAACTGCTTACTCTTAATATTAGTAAAATCTTGTGAAATAGGTCTATGGGAATCATACTTAATCATTTGGAAAAGTGCAAGTTGTAGATAAATGGAGATCGATCTACTTAAAATAGAGAGATACACAGTAATTCGTTTTCAAGTACAAAAAAGTAGAATAAAAAGTCAGAAAATTTCCATAAACATAGAAGAGAATTTTCGCACAAGTAATGCTAAAGCTATATGTATCAAGGTATATTCTCCTGGGAGGGGACATTTGAACAAAATGGTTAGCACACTGCTTTTTAAATTTTCTGTTGGTATCTTAGCATTTAGACTATGAAAGAAGAGAAAACGGGGTCCTTTTGGAGGGTGGGGTGATGCTGGGGATCAAACTCAGGGCCTTGTGTTTGCTGGGCAAGCACTGAGCTAGGAAAAAGGGAGGGAGAAAGAAGGGAGGAAAGGAAAGGAGGGACAAGAGAAAAAGGAATAGAAGGGGAAAAATGGAAACAACGCTTTTGTAAATAAGGGTGAAGCAGGGGTTGGAGGGAGGAGAGGAGAATGGGAAAAAAAGAAGCAGCCAGATACATCATGTACTGGTACAAATTCCCTGTGATGTATGTTATCATTCTGTATATCTAAAACGTACCACTGAAAAAGAATTTTAAAAAAATTAAAAATATGAAAGAACAACTTCAGAAATAGTCTAGAACTCTGAAAGTGACATAAAAATACTATGACAAAGCTTATAAAATAAATTTTATTTGACCACAAATTTACCATGTAGAAGTCCATTGCAATGTTTGTAAATAATTTATAAAATGAGTGACTTATTCTAAATCTAGCATGACTGTGCTAAGTTGATTGGTACTTCCGTTTCCACTGCCTCAATGAACTCAACTTTATCATTGTATTAGTCACTTTTCTGTAGCTGGGAGAAAACACTTGGCATATATACAATGAAGAAGATGAAGGGTTTCTTTTGGCGTGTGGTTTCAGAGACTTCAGTGCAGCACAGTCAGCTACAAACTCACCAAAGGATTCCTCCACCCTGAATGTGGAACCGGTGCGATCTCATTATCTTTGAATACATGACACTTTCAAGAAATACTTTAAACAATGGCAGCTTTATTGAAATTAATGTTGCACTGTTTTCTAAGATCTCTAATCACTCAAAAAAAGTTTTTTACTCTGATTTTACTCACTCCAGAGCACAAGTTACATGGAATTTATAATTCCATTAGATTCATAGTTATTAATAAAAATTTTGATTCTGAAATTAAAGATAAGCTTCCCATTTTATTAGGATATAACTGACAAATAGAAATTGTACATATATTTAAAGCACATATTTGTTTAAGTTACATATAAGTTTTAATATAAGTACACACTGTGCTTTGATCACCACATTCAAGCTAGTTAACACACTCATCACCCCACAGTTACCATATTTTTTGGTGTGGTGGGAACAAATAAGATCGACCCTTTTGACAAATTTCAAATATACAAAAAAGTATTATTAACTACAATTCTCATGATGTATGTTAAATTTTCAAAACGTATTCATGCTACATTACTAAAATTGCATTCCCTCTGACTCCTAAATTTAATGGAAAACAGATAACAAACATTTGAATTAAATGACATTTTTACTGCTTATCCAAACCCTGAACTAATTTTCAGATATAGGCATTTGTCATTCAATTCAGTTCTTTAAAATATTTTATCCAGTCTAGTTTAATTCACATTAAAAAACCTAGTTTAAATACCTTTTTGTATTTTTCAATTTATTGTTAAAGAATGAAGAAAAATATATTTTACTTAAAATTCAGTGTTTAATTTATAATTTTACACATTTAGGTATGTGTTAAATCCTACTTAATCTGTTGCCCAAGGTCTTGCCAATGTTAAAGATCACCCTTTATGCCTCAGTTTCCCCAGTGTGGACGGTAACTCTGATGACCCCAAACAGCATCATACATAAGTTTGTGTGTTCAAACAGAGAAGAAAATCACCTACCACCAGGCTGTCCTGGGAAAGCCACAGAGCTCCCAGGGCCCGGGGTCCGCGTGGACCCAGGAAAGCTCTGATCAGGGCTGACCAGGCCCTGTGATGGAGACAAGCAGCCCCCGCTCACCCCAAGCTCCTGTGTGCTCCCAAAAGGTTTACTGTCCTAGACAGAAGTGCCAGCTTCCCTGACAACAAGGCAGTTATTTCAAATAATATGATTGTAGGTTTTCCCCTAGAGATATCATGGAAACATCTCGATTCTCTGTCTTGGTATTTTCTGAATACACTGGAATTATGTTGAATATTTCTTTCAATCTTTAAGTACCCTAAGAGCATTTGCAATCCTGTTATTTCAGGTCCAATAAACAAACACAGCTCTATATTTCTGCCAAACACAATGACTGTCAGCAACGACTGTATATAATAGAATGGTACATGATTTCATTTAAGTATGTTCCTTTCACCAAAGATGACAAATATGAACTTTTGTTGCTTGGGGGGAAAAAAAAAGAATATTTGAATGGGTCTCTTCCCAACAGAGACCCTCATTCCCAGCTTCCAATTCTGGAAACAAGTAAATAATCAATTATACCTCCTTCTTGTTCAAAGTTGCTGAATTCTCCTAGGATCTATTTGCATAGCTTTATTATCAAACAAATTGCAGAAATAAGCCATCTATTTGAGAATGTCAGTAGAAAAATAAGTAATGCCTCGCTGTGGGATAGTTTCAGAACTCTTAGTGCAAATGGAATCCTCTGATTTGTGGCCAAGTGTGGTGGCCCAAATTAGTAATACCCAAAGAGTGTGTATACTTGCTGAAGATGTGTCCATTTTTATTCATATTTTAATAGCATTAAAAGACTGCAAGTGTTTTCTCTGCAGAGATGATTACACTGTGCTGATAACTGAAGTCATACGCTTCAGCCTTACTCTGGTATATGTTCTACGGAGTCAGAAGAAGGAGCTTGCTATTGGTATCTTATTGCTCAATTATGAAGCAAAGAAAATTCTCCTTCATGTATATTACAAGAACAAAATGGGTCATGCGTAATAGTTCGGGAAGCAGGCCTTACTGTGTTAGTAGAATTACATGCAAAAAAGAAATCACAGATTTATTTTTATGTGAAAATCTGAACTTTTCATTAACTGTCTTTAAATATTGGAAAACCTATATTGGTGTTGAACCCTTGATGAGGAGTATTACTTGGTAAACTGAAGCTTAAATTAAGAGTTATGCTCACTGAAGAATTGTATTAGGAGAGAGTTGGAAGAGAAAAAAAAGATTCTTAAGAAGATGAATACACATCTCACTTTAATTACAGTAAACTAGATCACAGATATAGGCAGACTCTCGCGTCAGAGTAATAATCTTCCAAATTCTGAAATTCTGTTTTGCAAAACTGCATGAGAACAAAGTTTTGTAGTGGATTATATTCATCTTTCAACAAGTTCTTTGCACGGACTCACATAAAGTCTTATTTATTACCTTATTATTGCCTGTTCGGCCCAAAGCAACTTCCAAGAGAACAATTTCAGCTGATTTTTTTTTCTCTGTGTGCTCAAAGAGATAATGAAAGTCTCTCTTTTAGTCATGCAAATTATCACAGACCTGCGGGATTTTTGGCCTGAACAAAATGAGGCCTGTTTGAAAACAGAATACAAGTCGTAAAAGTTACCTCTACTGTTGGAATCACGAGTCGGGAATCCACACTCAGATTATCTGTTGCTTTATTGACACATCCTTCAATATTCCAGTCTTCAATTCCCTCTGCTGTACTTTTTTTTCCCACAACTATGTCAACATTGTCTTTATTTTTATTTGTTTATTGTCTGTTCTATTCAATAAAAAATTAATCTCAGTGTCTGCATATCTGCGCCAAAGTCATGGCACTTGGCACAAAGCTTTGCCTCGACGTGCGAAAAATGAAACAAACAAGTAGAGTTGTAACCTTAAGTCACTACCATGTTTTCTTAGATATTTGACAGTTTTATTCTTCTAAGATCTACAGGTACTTTTCACTCTGAGAGGCGAATTCATAGTTCATTTTTAGTGTCATTCCAAAACCGTGTATTTTTTTTTTCCTGTCCGCATGTGTACAAGTGTGTTGTATGACTGCTGGGTGTTGTATGAGGAGGAATCTCTCCTGGCACCATCATGCTTCTGGCAAGATAATGGGGCCGCAGGGGGCAATTCCGGGTCTTTATAACTCAGCAAGATGCTGTCTTTTTTTGTATCGATGGAAGCAGGTAAAATACTCTAAATTTTATATTTCTTTAGAGTTTGGAGAAGAACTTGAAGATATTTCATTTATCCAACAAAGCTTTTGTCCTCTACTATGTGAAGTATAAATGGCCTAAATCAGTGGCGAAAGCACGCTGACACTGGGAAGGCCTGTCACCGCGGCGGTTTGATTCTCGCCTTGCACTGGTGTCACCTCGTGCGCTCCGCTGCAGTCTCATCTTCGTTCCTTCGTCTGTCTGCATCACCCAAGAGCTTGGGATCAGGATCGCGACATTTTGGCTTTTTGCCTAATGGCTTTTACCAAATTCCATTCTAGTTTTAGGTTGCCAATCGACATTTGAGGGTATGGAAATAGAAACTGGTAATTCGAGATGCTGTCAAAAACAGCCTGTGATCCTTACGAATGTCTTTATTGAAGACCCACAGGAGAAACCTCCCTCGGGTTCTTTCTTAGAGAAACATCATTCTTTGGGCTCACTGCGTTTGGTGTTGGGCTTCGAATTTTGCAGCCAAGGACTTTTTTCTTCCCTAGCTTTCGTCTGAGCAGATCTTTATGCCACGAATCTTGGAAATCCTGCAATTGTCTGCACTTCATTGTCTCCTTCGTATTCATTAAGCTCAAAAGAAAATTCGGCCCTCCTCCCTAGTATTTGTGCACAATGACACTTTATGTTTTCTTTTTTGCCAGCTAAAGCCTGGCTTTAACACATTCCTAATTTCCCCTTTGTTCTCTCAAATATTTATTTTTTTTTTCTTTTTAACTGTCTGTATTTTTCTAAACCATCTCAAAAAATCCTCTGCTGCTAGAGATCTGTAAAAAATTATTCACAACATGTTCTTGGCAATGTGTATAGCTTTATTTAGGACCTCAGTGAAGGCACATAAGTGTGGCATCTTAATTGTTATCTCTTGCCTTAGTACCTTGGACCTCAGAGCCTCAGGTGCTACTGTCAGCAGCTTTAGAGTTTCTCCAAGAAGCCGTGCTGGTCATCACCTCTGGGACTGGTTCACAAGTCTGTGCTCTCCGGGATGCTATTCCTATCCTCTCTTCGCCTTCTTACCTCCCCTATCCCCATCACACAGTGCGGAAGCCTTCTCTTTATTTCTTCTGTACATTTCAACTCATACTTAATACACGTTCATAACTCCTTCCCACAAGCCAACCATAAAACTATGAACTATTTCAGCTGTAAAAGCAAGATTTGCCTATTTTCTGACGTCTTATAGACATTCAACATATGTTTGTCACATGGGTACTGGGTGGCTGAGTGAATATACGAATGTGTTATTCAGCACTGCAGACTCTGGGGGAAGCGCCAAATGAGACCAAGGCTTGAATGCATGATTGCCCAAGCTGACTCCTCCTTCAGTCTGTGGAGATGAATTGCATGAAAGTAATAAGAAAAATGGAATGAGTTTAAAATGTACCCGGTTCATATATTCAAAGAGCAAATTTATATAATGTCTAAATTAAAAATAAAATACAAATACAAATATAGACGTCATACTGTGAATACACACATGTATGGAGGGTTTAATTTCGAGAATTCATCTGTTTCTAAGGCTTCTTAGATTTTCTCAGAGCTCACCACCACCACACATTTTAATTTTTTTAAAATTTCAAATAAGTCATTAGAAATATGTTGCTGAATAACAATTTAGATCTGGAAATGACAAACAAAATCTTTTTAGTGAAGCAATAGCGTTGTGCAAAGAGATGATTCATATAAAAGAGACCTCACATTCCTTCTAAAGACTACAGATCTGTATGAATTTTTCTAATCTCTGGAAGGGTATGAGCACTTCTGTTTGCATCTATGAGTGAGGAGATTTGAGCACCGATGGGATTTTTAAAGAAAGTTTTATTTTAAAAGTATTCAAGAAAGGCATGAGTGTAGCAATGTGTTCAAAAATATGTATTTTTTATTATATGGCTTTGCGTTTTTGTTCTAAATTTGATACTTTCTATTAATAGGATATATAAAACTTTCATCTCATGTAGCTTGCCAATCTTGTCTAGTAAATCTAGAACTCACACACAACAGCTACTTATGTATCAGTTTTGAACTTACATAATCTTACATATTGTTTTATATTAAAGAGACTCCTTCCACGAACTTTGCAATTTCAAACTAAATGAAAACTTTAGCTATGTGTAAATGCTTTACTTTTGTTCTTGTGATTTTATGTTAACCCATTCTTTGTTCATATGACAGTATATTAATAAAATGTGCCATATGTAAAAATCATAGCTATCTTAAATACATAATTAGAATGTAAAGAGGAATAATAGAGTACTACATCTGCAAAATATACATTTTAGAAATGCAATAATTAACATCACTATTTGAAAGTTGTATATGTAGTGGCACATTTATTTTGATAGGAATAATGTTGTTAAATGATTTTTTTTATTATTTGAAAATCAAAAAATCCAACCAATTCAATTGAATATGTCAGCAACTATTAAGTGCACAAATTGGACCATTGTTGTGTGTAAGTCATCACAGGATACAATTAAGGAATTTAATAGAATAGATGGTTAAGGCCTAAGATCCTTGAAACTAGAAATTAATTAAATAGACCAGCTCGTTAGGGTTAGTGAGTATTTCTATTATCAAGTATGTTTTTATTCAGACTGAGCAAAGCCCTTGCAATTAAGGTATAGAAAGCAATGTGTGAAATTTATATCGTTTTCTATTTTGCATTAAATATGTCAGTTTTGATGAAGAAACAAAAGATGACATGATCTTAGATTCACAAAGCCCCAGTATTTCCACAAGAAATCTATTAGATACTATAAACGAATCCAACCTTTGAAAGTTATAGCATCAACATGAAAAAATCTATTTTATCTTTAAGCATCAAAAGGAAACACAGATATTTTTAAAACTGCATTTACAATAGCACCAGAAAGAACTAAATACTCAGGAACAAAACAGACTACGAGGGTGAAAATTTTAACAATAAAAAGTCAAAAAAAATTTCTGAACTAAAGAAGACACAAATAAATGGAAAAACACCCCAGGTTTGTTTCATTCATAGCTTTAAAAGTTTAGATATATGTTAAGTTCTACTTAATCTTTTGCCCAAGGTCTTGCCAATGTTAAAGATCAGCCTTTATGCCTCAGTTTCCCCAGTGTGGACAGTAACTCTGATGACCCCAAACAGCATCATACATAAGTTTGTGTGTTCAAACAGAGAAGAAAATCACCTACCACCAGGCTGTCCTGGGAAAGCCACAGAGCTCTCAGGGCCTGTGGTCCGCGTTGACCCAGGAAAGCTGTGATCAGGGCTGACTGTGCTCTGTGATGGAGACAAGCAGCTCCCGCTCACCCCGAGCTCCTGTGTGCTCCCAAAAGGTTTACTGTCCTAGACAGAAGTGCCAGCTTCCCTGACAACATGCCAGTTATGTCAAATTATATGATTGTAGGTTTTCCCCTAGAGATATCATGGAAACATCCCGATTCTCTGTCTTGGTATTTTCTGAATACACTGGAATTATGTTGAATATTTCTTTCAATCTTTAAGTACTCTAAGAGCATTTGCAATCCTGTTATTTCAGGTTCAATAAATAAACACAGCTCTATATTTCTGCCAAATACAATGACCGTTGGCACTGACCGTTTACAGTACAATGGAATACAAGGCTCCCTGGGCCCCTCAACTGAGGCAGTACTGTCTCCAGGAAACAGTGTCAGGAGAATTGAACAGGCACATTCAAAATGTAAACAGGGAAGGGGCAGCAGAAGGGAGGGGCAGGGAAGAGGGGAAAACCAAGATACATCATGTACAGGTACAAAATAACCATGATGAATGTGATCACTATTTATACAATGTACCTATACACGTTCTTGGTAAAAATTAAAAAAAAAAAAAATGAGTTGAAATCTTATTTTATACCATACAGAAAAATTAACCCAGTTTGGATAAAGACCTATAAAGAAGATCAAAAATTATAAAACCATAATATATCAAGAACTATTACAACTCAACAACAAAATGAAACTCAAATAACTTTATTTTAAAATGGGTAAAGGACTTGAATAGACATTTCCAAAAATATGATACAAAATTGTTCACCAATTATACAAAAATAATCAATATCCTTATTTATCATAGAATTGCAAATCAAAATTAATGAGAGAGATACTCCTCTAGACCCAGTAGAATAGCAAGTATTTAAAAAAAAACAGAAAATAATAAGTGTTGACAATATGGAGAAGTTGGAAACACTGTGTACTGTCAGTGAGGTTGTAAAACGGTACAACTCTTTTATAAAATCAGTCTGTGTTTCTACAAAAAAATTTAAAATACAACTACCATCTGATTCAATAATGTCATTTCTGGGTATTTATCCAGATGAACCAAAAGGGTGTCTGCAAGAGATATTTGGATACTTGTGTTTACAGCTACAATATTCATCAGAGCAACAAGGCAAAAACCATCTACTCTCCCCTCAGTGGGTGAAAGGCAAACAGAACGTGGAAAGTTATACCTATAATGTGACGCTATTCCATCCTAAAACGGAAAGAACTCCTGTCACATGGTACAACATTCATGGATTTTGATGATGCTATGCTAAGTGAATTAAGCTGTCCCCCAAAGTCAAGCAGTATATAATTCTACTCATATTAAGAATCTAAATTAGTCAAGTTCATAGAAACAAAGACAAATTCATAGCAACATGCTTATCAGGTTCTTGGAGGAGGAGAAGAAAGGTGAGTTGTAGTTTAATGGGTGTGGAGTTCTATATTTGCAAGATGAAAAAGTTCAAGAGATCTGTTTCACAACATACTCTAAGTATATTTAACACTACTTAACTACACGTGCGAAATGAGGTACGATGATAAAATCGGGTATTTTTAATACACTGTAAATATTATTTTTATATTTACACATCTCCGGGTATTTTTCTTAATTTAGATAAGATTGGGTGCACTGGCCGCAAATTTTTTCTTAATTGAAAATCACTAAATTATCTTAAAACATCCAAGAATTTCAATGAAATGGAAATAAAGCTTAGCTCAGTGTATAGAGATATCAAAATGTAAAACACGACAGGATACTCAGCATCTGAAGTAAGCTGAAATAAGAAAAATAGAGTCAGCTGCACCTGTAAACCGACCGTCACTTACAAGAAAGTTCTGAGATTCTTATAGTCCTTTTATTACCAAAGAAAACCACTGCAAATGACCTTAGGTTTTAGAGTTCTCAGCTTATAATATGGAAATATGAAGAAGCTATACGTAAACCTAATCAAAAGCATAGAGAATTTAACTTTATCTCCAAGTGCACTCAAATATTTTTTTTTAATTAGCATCAGGAACATGTGAAATAGAACTATAAATAAAAAATAGATGACACATTTGTTAAAACCTGCACCATATCAAATTTAGCAAAAAAAAACCTCAAAACAAACAACAAAAAACTTCTTAAATTCATACTGAAAACTTGAAATTGTAGTTAATTTCAGTTTCCTTTCAAGTAATTAGGATTTTGTTATTCAAAGATGAAGAAAGACAGGTTTTCATTTTGTTTTGCTTTGTTTTACACTACTGGGAATTGAACCCAGAGTACTGGGAGGGCAAGTGTGCACCACCACACCCAGCTGATGTTAACAATTATTTAAATAAATTTTGCTCCTGAGAAGGATCTTTTATATTAGGAAACTAAAATAATGAATTTCTAAAACTATATTGATGATGAAAAAAATTAAAATATTCTGGAGAAAGCATTATATTTGAAACCAAGTTGTTTTGTGCTTCCTTCTTAATGAGTTGGCAAGAAACAAAGCTCATTTAACACATTTAAAACTGCCTCTTTTCATATGCTGCTGCCCATTTAAATTATTTTTCTCCTTTGCCAAATAGGTTTAATTCAAACTGTGTCTGTTAAAACATTTTTGATAGATGTGAAAGCTCTAGTTCACGTTCCGTGATCATTGCTTCGCAGGATAACGTTCACATTTTCATCTTCCAATGTAAGTTCACTGCTACATGGCTTCACTTGTGCTAGAATTTATCAATAAATCGAATAACTTTTGGTTAATACAGTTTTCTTATGTCTTCATCTATTTTCCATAGAATAAGGATACATTTTTTAACTAGAAGAATGCAATGCTATATTTTGATTTTAATCTTTATTAGTCCATGTTTCCAGTATATAATGGTTATATCCCTCCTGTGGAGGTCATGCGCATACATAACGCATCTTAATTTTCTTCTTTTTCCCCTTCCCTCTTACAAAAGATCTATCTCTCTGTTTCCTATTATCTTTTATGTGACTCTTTTATTTGTTTATATTTTCGGTTTCCTGGATAACAGAAATTTTGTGATATTTAGCTTGTGGTTAACTTTGATTTCCTGCTTTTGGACTAAAGTTTGTCCTGAGGATACAGATACTTACACAGTTGTGTAGGAACAAGAAGTAACCCTGAAATAAAGCCAGATACCTGCATGGAATTTGCAAAGGAGCTTCCACTCACTAGAGCTCTCTCTTCCTGCATCTTCAGAATGCTAATGTGAGGACTGCAAACTCCGTTGCTAGATTAATTAGACATTCCCTCAAGAAATATTTAAAGTTATCCTTTACCACCATTACCAGGTCATTAGAGAGAATTTGTAATTCCCAAGCCTGAGGATACTAAGCCACGGCCCACCTGAAGGTACCATGGAGAGTAAAAGTTTGGCATTAGAATATTTAGTCACAGATGACAAATGGAATTTCCGCTCTCTGCTGCTCACAGAGAGCAGAGATTACATTTCACTTGCTCACATTTTTCTCCACGTCTCTTGGAGTATTTTTTGCCTCTGTAAAGTTTATTTCGTTCTTCAGCAGTTTTAAATTTGAGCTTCGGAGGAGATTGATATTTCCTCATTTTCTGGGGAGGAAAAGTGATAGATTGCCTTTGTAAAGGAAGACCCATGCTGGTACTGTCTAAGGTTTGCGATAGTCACGTTAGTTTAACCAGCAACCTGTCGCAGACCCTTATTAATTACGAGGCTCCCAGCTGCCATGCTGGTCCTCTCTGTCCTGATGTCTCTACTAGCTTCTCTCAAAGAAGCACAATGCACAATGCAAGCAGCTCATTAACTTCAGCCTTCCTCCCGGTTCCTATGACAGCCGTGAGAATCTTCCCTAACTAACTTTACAGAGAGATAATAAAGTTTTATTTCCCTTTCACGGCCATCCAAGGGCACTTCATCATGTTCTTTCCTTCCAGACAGAATTTTGAACAGAAGACGAGGGACACGAATCTTTTCTTTTAATATTCTGGGTGTCACTAAATTGGAAGCTACTGTAAATGATGAGCAGCTGCTTCCTTTTGGTAGTTGTGTTTTATTTAAAAAATAAATAAATAAAATAAAAAATAAACCAACAACAACAACTGAGGTCATGGCTAAGTATGCATTTGCTTTAGGGAATAATAAAATAAATTGAAATCTCCACGGCTCTCTTCGCGGATTCAAATTCTAAAGCTATTTGCCATCAGCTTTGTTTAGTTCTGGGTTTTTTGTTGTGGTGGTTGTCATTGATCACTAACAAGCAGACCATTTGCCTAATGCGGGACCGATCAAGCATTAGCACTCTTACGTCTCATACTCGCAAACACCACCACGGTGTCTCTTCCCTTCGAATTCTCTGTCCAAACATTTTCTAAAACTGTAAATACTTTTGCAAAAGGGTATATAGTGAATCCACATGAAGCAATCTGAGCAGTCTACGTTGTGCTAAATTAACGGGTGACCCCCAGGAATGTCTGGGCGCACGAAGGGGAAAGACTGGGTTGCAAGCTGGCTTTCAAATTCCTCAGAAAACGCTGCTCACAGTCAGCAGGCCAGAGCACGCCATGGCCACACCCAGCTTCAAGAGGGAGGCAAAGGGGCAGAATGTTTGCAAACAGCCTGTCATAAGTTAGTTCTTTCGTATATTCTAGCTGATACCTGGCTGAAATGGAGCTAGAAAATTGCACTTAAAGGAGGAAAAAAAGAAAAAAGAAGAATGTTTTTGAAACAAACAAACCTAGGAGAGGGAAAGCAACAGCACTGGGCACCCACTTCCGTGCCAGGAGGGTCCACACAGAAGCAGCTTCAAAGCGCCAGGCACATCGGCCTGCAGGGCTGATTGATATACAGAGCAATTCTTAACCTTAGCAAGAAATTTTCTGAGTAATAAAATATCATTCAGTAAAATGTAAGCAATCAATTAATCAGTATTTAGTGCATGCCATTTATAAGGTTTTGTTGCTTCTTAAGCCATGACTTTGCTGAGAGGAAGTAGTATAATTATTAGTGGAAGAATGATTAGAAATGACTGGACGATGTGAAAGATCTGCCGTTCCCCAGGAGCAGGGGCTGTGTCTCTCTCCCTCTCAGTCGCCATTTGCATGGTACTGACTGCCAGGTACACAAGTAAAAGGCCTGAATTCAAGTCTTTTCCTGGTCTCTTCTTGGCAGACTAAGAGCACATCGCTGTTGTTTGCCCCTACACTGTCCGTTTCTCCTTCTGGTAACTGTCTCTTGATTCTTAACTCCCAGTTTCTGAAACTCCAGACACATCCCGTGTCCCTGAGCATTGGGGTCCTATCTCCTGGCTTCCACTTTAGCACATTCCCGTGGTCATGTGATTGCTTCAAGGTGCTCATGTCTCCATGGGGAGAAAAAAGTTTTCTTTGGAAGCTTTTTCTTAACCACTAGGGGAAAAGAAATTTGTGTTTTATCTACTGACAGTGGAGAGGATTTTACGGCAGTCTGGAGAGGTTGGCCTCCCTTTTACTCTCAAAGGGTGTATCAGTCAGCATTTACTAGAGAAATAGATATAATACAAGATATATGAATATATAAGAATTTATAGGTCGGCTTACAAGAGCTGCCTACAAAGTCAGCCGTGGAAGCGTGCAGAAGATCCATCTGCACACTGGAGATCCGAAGAGTCCAGCTGAAGGTCTGGAGCTGACTGCAATGTCCCTCCCTTATGAGTCCGCATCTGGAGGCTGATAGGTCTGTGATGGAAGCTGAAGAGTCCATGCTAGAAGCCAGCAGATTATATCCAAGGTGAAGGTGAAGCCAGGAGATTACGTCCAAAGTGAAGGTGGAGCTCCTCCAAAGAAAACACAGCCGATCCATCCTTCTTCATTTCCCTTTTCTGCCATCCAGGCGATGAGCTGCGCTGGGGTGGGTCTTCCATACTCCAGGGTGTGGAACTGCTGAGCCAATTTAATTGAGCTCCTCTGACAAGTTGACACAATCAGCCAGCCATCACAAAGGGGGACCACTCACTTAAGAAAGGAGCCAGCTCAGAGAATTCTCAACTGAATGGTGGAGAGAAAAAATACGAAAAGACAATACACAAAAGTCATTGTTTAGAACTTGCTTTATTTGACTCTTAGGCTTGATCTCTCATTTGTATGAATGCCTTTTTTGCTAAATCTAGATTGAGTCCGAGTTCTTGAAACACAAAGCATTCTGACCCACAAACCCTCTTACGTTCTGTTTCCACACATCTAAAATAATTATGGTTATAAGATTATGTAAATTGACTTGAAGTAATTATAAATCTTTAAAAATACTATACGTAGTGGTTTTATGGAAGATGTACATAAACAATCTTGTCATGGATGTGGTGGAATTGAAATGCACATAGCAAAAAGAAAAAAGAAAAATAAAAGAAATGCACTTAGCATGGTTGAGCAGAAGCAGTAAATGCAGCTGAAAATCCCTGTCTGCATTCCAGAAAATACATAATGGTGGGAGATGGAGATTTGGGAGTCATCAACAGAGCAAAGATAATCAAAGCCAAAGTGATAAATAAAAGTGCCTGTCGAAGTATGTGGGTACTGAAAGGAGAAGAGGATATTTAAGGTTTTAAATTTGATGAAGTGTAAAACTCAGTGAGACTGGGCACAAAGACAGGATTTCATCCAAGGTTACTAGAGTATGCAGTGCCCAGTTTCTGTAAGTCTTGGACCTGTAGAGACCACTGTGGAAATTATTGTTTAGAAACTAGGCAAATAAATGAGAGTCAATGAAAGATTTCGACAGTGACATTTTCACTTTTGTTGAAATTGTCCTCATGGAAAGAAGAGCAGATAGATTATAAGTGGAAGAGAATGATGTCAGAGAGGCTCATCGATTATTCTAATTCTTCAAGCAAAACATAGCAGGAACCTACTTCAAGGAAGTAAGAAGTAAGATAAGAATAATGTTGGAAGGAGATTTAGGAGGGAGTATCTTGCATACTGCAAGATATTGGAAGGTAGAGGAAGAAAAAATACAGTGTGAAAGTCTTCACTATTAGAATTGAGAGAACAGTGACAATTCAACACCAAGAGAAAATGAGGATGATTTGCCCAGAAATTGTGTTAAAAACTGAACAGTAACAAAGAACCTACTAGGCCATATAATGAAAAAAGGATGGAATCCATGATGGATTCCCAGGGAAACTGCCTTCTGCAAAGATTTGAAAGTATAAAAAAAAAAAAAGTAGAAGAGAAAACAAAACAAAGCACCAGAAACGAGTTTGAATGCCTGAAAAATAGAAAAACATGAAATATGAGGCAATGACTGGATGGCCTCGTTTCTGAATAATCTAAGAAACTGGGCTATTATTTGAGGAATGTGGGCTGCTGCTGTCATCATCAGATCAACGTCAGAGCAACGATATCAGTCTCAAGTAAATTTATTCATCACGTACGTAACTTTCTTTACAATTTTATTTAATTTTCCTACCATTACTATAGCTAAAGATAAATTCTTAAAATTGGAATTCTTGAAAATTTAGAGTATAATCCTATAAAACAACCTGAGTTCAGTGTTTATGAGTAATTATTACTAGAGGGTCAATTGTCACTCATTCTAGTTATTCTCAATTTTTAAAAATTAGTTTTACTCATGGGATACATTTTATATTTCATTCTAATTTCCAGGTGTCCAGACATGAAGTTTTTCATAAGAGCCTCATACGGAGTTTGACTCGTATAACTGAGCAATCACTCTTCCGCCACCTCCAACGCCGACGTGCTTTATCTGTTTCTCTGTCTTCTTTTCTCCCTGGCGAACATGACCGCAGGTTGTCTCCTCAAGCTGGAAACAACCGCTACTGTCTTTTCAAAGAATAAACCTTCGACTTTGCCAAACCAGAACAATACTTTTATAAATGAGGAGGGTTTTTATTCCCTTCTTGAAGATGCTGCTCGCACTGTAAATGCACTTGGCCCCACCTCGTCTTACTCCTGCACACTGGATGTTGAACGTCCCAGTCTTTGGACCCTTGTAATTCTCTGTGAATACCTTCTTGTTCATGTTTTCATACCTGCAGTTTAATCATCAGTTATATTATTTTCACAAACTGTGAGCTCTTTGATGGTGAGATTGATTTTCTTTCCCCACATATGTAGCATCTGTCCTGGCAGAAGAATAATTGTGCAATATGCTACCCTAACAGCTACCACTCCTTATCTAAAGTGTCATCTCCACTAAGCTACCAACCAACTGGAGGACTTCATTTTCCTGCTTCTCATACATCTTTCTTCTGATTCTTTCCATGTTGTAAGTTGTCCCCACTGTTAAGGGTAGTCACTAAGTGATCGTTGTGGACCACTGGGTAGGATAAACTCCCTTTCTTCCATGGAGTTCGGAATGAAATTGGACTGGAATTAGAGAAGAATCAGACTATCTTACAAGACCAGCTTTCAAAAGCCTCATGCATTGAGTGACTGAAAATAAAACATAAAATCTATTACTAAAAGTAAAATGAATCATAGCAGAGAACAGCAACATAGATGCAGTAGGTGAACATTTCAACAAACTTTTCTTAGTCCCACATAAAGATAGAAGAGTGAAGATAACTACCCTTAAGACAACAACGGCCCTGTGCACGCGCCCTCCTTAAGGATGGCCTGTGTCTGCCAGCTCCCCTCTCTTTAAATTTCTCTTCAGAAGAGGTGTGTGTGTGTGTGTGTGTGTGTGTGTGTGTGTCTGTGTGTGTGTTTGTGTGTGAGAGAGAGACAGAGAGACAGAGATACTGGGGGCTGAAGTCAGAGCATTCAGATCGAGCTACTATCTCAGCCCTTTATTAGTTTTTATTTGGAGACAAAGTCTCTCTAAGTCTCTAATTTTCCAGACTTGGCTCAAGCCTGCATTTCTCTGCCTTGACCACCTGGAACCCGTTTTTCTTTCGTGGGAGAGTATTTGCCTGCTCACAGTGTAAGTTGTGAGTCTTTCCTGAAGCTGGTCCCCAGGCCAGTACTACTCAGCTGCAGAACACCGATATCAGCCCTCTTCATCTCACAAGTGTCAGGGACACTGCAGGATGCAGAGAGGTGATGAAGGTGACCTCAGAATCTGGTCTATTATTTTTGCACTAGCAAGAACCATGAATCACTAATTACTGGCTAAATAATTCACATTCTCCAAAATGTATCTTTTTTCTCTGAGACATCACAACCTAATTCCTGTTTTTTTCTTTTTTTCAATAATATCATTTTCCCAAGCCAAGTGTAGTGGTGCACACCTGTTAATTCCAGTTCTCTGGAGGCTGAGGCAGGAGGATCACGGTGAGTTTGAGGTCAGGCTGGGCTACATAGTGAGACTCTGTCTCCATAAAAATAAATCAAAACAAAAGAAAACAAAACAAACAAGCAAAGAACCCCAGTAAAAAACATTTCCCATCAACAAAACTATGAATGTGCCATTATGAAATAAGGAATATGAATGTATACTTGTCTGCTCTACTTGGTACTTTACTAACATGCAGTGCCTACTCTATTGGCTAAGTTCTCAACAAAATGGTTCCAATTAAATTGTTTTCATTCACACTCACACTACAATAGAAGACAGGTGGTCTACTCAAGTTGCATTGGAGTGGAATGTGTTTATATTAACAATTTTGTTACATGTTATATATGCGCTATACATACACATATATATAGTTTTACATCTTATCATATCAAATAATTTCTTACATATGACAACTAGCTACAGTTATTTTTACTGGTTTTCAATAATAATTGTCTTATCTGTAATTTTTTCAAATGTAAATGCTCTGTCTCTAATAAAAGCAGGTGTGGCTCCTTGTAGATTATGATTTGATGGGAAGGGGCATTTGTTAAATTTGTGAACACTCTAGCCTGCCGGGATCATGTATTTATAATAATGAGGCAGCTGGAATTTTTTGCATGATAATTTACCGGGTAAAGTGTTTCTAATCCTCAGGATGTAAATGCTTTCCTAATCCTCAAGACATTTTACATTTAAGGTCTTCTTCTTTGTAACAAATAATGTTTAAAAATCATTAGGACCAAGTCTTACTCACTTTTTTACTACAGTAACTTTTCCATTTACTTATTACTCCCATCATGGTACCAACTTTTAACTACAAGGCAGAAACCAAAGATTCTCCCTCTACTCTCTGCATTTCTTCACGCCATTTTACTGGCTCATTTCTTTTCCGTCATTTGTACGCTATGAATTACTCAAGAATTTGCAATTCTTGTCTGTATTTTACAGGAAAAACTACTTCCCAGTTTCTACCGTAGAACTTTTTCATGTGTTTTCATGCTTGCATATCAAAATCTATTGAGAAGTTCTGTAGAAGAACAGATTTTCATTTAATAAACTCTACACTTGGAGTAAGGTTCAGTGAAAGAAATAGAAACCACCCGGGTCATTTGATCCAGGTGATTAGGTGCTTGCAGTCATGGGAAGAGAGCCAGAAACAGACCGCACTCCGGGCCTCAGTAGCAACAGGGAATGTCCAGAACTGACCTGCCAGTGCGGCCTTCTTCTGCGAGTGCCACCGGTTTGCCCACGGTGGTCATGGATCGGTGCACAGCGGTTGGGAGCCTTCTCGTCAGCTGTGCGCTCCCACCCAGTTTCTGGAGGCATGTGAGCAGCTTACACATATTGGACGTGAAATTCCACCATGGGTTGGCCACAACTGCCGGTCCACGTACTGGAAGCCTGAGGGCGGACACCAGAATCTCAACATCGTATTGTCACAGTTTTGCTTGCAAGAAAAAGCAACCATTGTAAAAAATACATATTTGATAACACTTGATTTCTGCCTTCAGAAATCAGCTGAACATGTCACCTTACTGGCCTCTGATACCCAGAAGCCTGGCCATCAGAGAATCTTATTCGTGTTATTCTAACATTTCCACTTTCCTCAACACAGGAGAACACATTGGAAGAAAGGTGAAATGGGAGCTGATAAAACCAAATCGGCCCTTTGATTGTTTAAATCTATATGTGTCCTGCTCGTTTTCTCAAATTCCAAGTGACCACCATTCCAAGAATAACACACTATCATCCAAACAAAGAAATTATCCACCACCAAGTGAAAATATTCACAACTTTTCCCGAAAGCAATTTTACAGATTCCCAATGACTGATGTTCATTTCCAGGTGACCATCTCTCTTCTGTTCAGGCACAATAATCTCTTTTGTTATTAAAAAAAAAAAAAAAACTGTTACTTTAATTACACAAACACACAGGTTATAAAGTTACTTGGGGAAGGCAAGAAATGGTTAAACATAAATACAAGGATGAAGCAAGTAAGAAGAAAACAAAGAAATGAGAACAAGGGAAAATGCTGGTTATGAGTGAAATTTCTGAATTACAAATAGTGGCAGCATCGTCTTTTATAACTTTCTTTATCCTCCATCCCTTTCTGTTCCCTCCACCTGAATATGTCACCTCTCCTGCTTGGGTCTCTTTACACAACGGGTAAGTCACGTCTTGGCTCTTAAGAAGTGTCAACATTTCAGGTCCTGCCAGCGCTGCCGTGTTACCGTGGCCAGAACAGTGACTATGTGCAGGTGTCTCTGCTGTGGACACCGAGTGACAGCGTTTCTGCCCCAGAGCAGCGATAGTCCCTTTTCTCTGATGGACAGAAGGAAACATTCCAGCCTAACATTACCGACCTGCTTTCCTTTCTTTGTTCTGTATTTGTTTGTTTCTTTTTGTTGTGTTATGGTTTCAGAAACATATAGGGTTCACAATAATCAGATGGAGTAATTGTTGTTTTTTCCCTTAGAATTACTGTGATTTTTGAGTACTAAGATTCCTAGCCTAGCAAATCCAGAAACTGTAGGGACAGAGAGCGAAAACGTTGTGAAGAAATCATCAGGTATAAAGATACAAAAGGACACAGTCACATGTAGTTGGGAACTGCAAGATCAGGAAAAAAAGAAGCAACAAGATATGTCATGTACAGGTATAAATCCCCTATGATGAATGGTATCACTGCGTACATCTAAAAGATACCATTAAAATAAAATTTAAAAAAGTTAAGAATAAATAAAATTCAACTGATCATGCAAAAAAAAAAAAAAAGATCACTCACCTACCACAACTCTCTCTATTGACACAACTGTTTGATTTTGTTTCTTATTGTAATACCCACTATAGAAGTTGCAGGCATATTATTCCTGATATTTACTCTGCCATATGCCCTTGAAATAAAGTTGCATATTTCAGCAGGAGCATTGTCGATCTTCATTCCTGACCTGTAGGAAACAGAGATTATGATGCCCTTCGAGGATGCTGAAATACTTCCACCAGTGTATTTTCCAACGTATGAGCTCAGTCACTGTCATTCTAACCTGGAGATATGATGGTCATTACACTTATACATTCATAAATCTGTAGAAATTTTGTACACACTATATCTAGGAAACGTTGAACTCTTAAATTCATTTATTGGGGACTAAAGTTAGATCCAAACTTGAGTTAATCTACCAATCAATGTTACAGCTATTCCAAGATCCATATTTTCTAGAACCCACTGTGCTACGTGTCTAGAAACTTTTCTAATAATTTTACACATAGACATAGATTAAACGCAATACTGTGTTCCTTTTTCTCTTCTGCATCGTTCTTAGAATCCATCCCCACAACGTTCTCCAGCATTCTGCCTGTGTGTACTTTGATTGTTTAAATCTTTGCCTTTTATAAACATGCTAAGATCTTATTTTAGTGTAAATGTGGAGCCAAGGGTGGTGCCGCCTGCTAGTAATTCCAGCCATCTTGTAGGTTGAGGCGTAAGGATTGCAAATTTAAACTCAGGCTGTGAAAGTCAACAACTAAGCAAGAACTTGTCAAAACTAAAACCAACAAAAAAGGAAAGTGGATATAGTTCAGCATCAGGGTCTGGCGTTCTATCCCCAATCTCCTGTGCTTTAAAACAATTGGAAGAACTCAGAGAAAAAAGGGAAAGGGCATAAAGTGAGAGAGAACCTGCTCACAAGGTAATTATGCCAGGGAAAATTGTTATATAATCTTTAGGCGAGGTAGGCGAGCTTCAAAAGACAGAGGTAGAAAGGGTGGGGGCTAAGCTGTAGCTTCTGCTGTCAATAGAAACCATAGATCTCGAAATATCTCCAGTGCTCTATTCATTTTTTTCTGAAGATTTCAATTATTACTCTTTAATGCATTACGGTTCAAATAAGAAAGCTTGGAAGAGTGGATTAAACTTACATTGTATCTGATTTCTAGCTACATCAGCTTCTGTGATTGCAGAGATGGGAATTATATTAGTACCATAGCTCCTTGGCCTTCTGTGTACTTCCTGACCTGAGAATTTAAAACCTAATTAAGACCTCTCCTTGCCTTAGGCGCTCCAATTCAGCTAAACGTTGCCATTCTGTCCCACAGTGCTAGAGTCATCATTCCTACCCTAATGATCTACTGCAGCATCCTCTTGCTTCGCTGGTCCTTTGTCTTTAGCAGACACTTTATTTCAGGTGATCACAAGATAATTTAGGAAATCCATTAACTGTCTTCTGCCATGAGCTTCCAGTACCACATTCTCCTATGAAAACAACTCAATTATCTGTTCGAAAAACATGTTTAACACCAAACACTGGATTAGATTTGAGTACAGAAAATTGGAAACATTTCGATAGCTTGTTTGTTTGTTTGTTTTTAATTGTTATTAGGACATGTTTGCAGTACATAATGATTACATCATTGTGGGGAGTTGCTATCTGTACCTAATACATTTAAAATCTTTTTACTTCCCCTCCCTCTATCTCTTGGTCTGCTTCCTGTTTGCTAAAGATCTAGCTCCCTGTTTCCTATTTTCTGTCTTTTATTTTGCATTATGACAGTAATTTAATGGAGAAATTAGATATTTACAAACTTGAGACAAAGGATGAGAAGATAAATTCTTGCCTGAGATTCACAGTCTGCCACGTCTCTTTTTAAGTCAGGTAGGTGTTTTCCAACAAGTTCTTCTCCTCCTAGTTACATATTTTAACACTTCCAAAATTGTGGCAAATCACTCAATCCCAAAGTTGCTGTGAAACTGATGGTGTCTTAGAGCGCGGAAATGCAGTGTTTGTCACCCAGTCTTCACCTGCTTTCCACTCCCTTAACAGCCCGGTGAGCTTGGAAGGAACTCACCTCGGATTCTCTCGCAGCCACTCGGAGAACTCTCTGTCCCGGCCACTGCTTTACTGCCATCAGTCTCTAGGTGACCGACTTCCTTCCACTTTGTCCGTAGGGCTTCTTAACAGACATAGCACACTGACAGGAATGCAAGAATTATTCATTCGAATTCACCAAACTGAGTGACAATTTCATTATGATGAAAGTATAAACTTGAATTTCGATCATGAACTCTCAAGTGACTTTTGTTTACATCTAATCCTAAGAAATGTTTACTCCTCTAGATGCACACAAGCAGCCATGCAAATTCTGTTATATTAGGCTTTTTGATTTTCAGTTTGGGCCTGAGTTCCTGATATGGATGTTGTTTCTATTATGTTTAGTGAATGATTCCAAGTAATAAAAGACAAAGACATTTTAGAACAAAGATCTAACACACAATTGATGAAAATGATTAAATGGACTAAGCATATGAATAGGGAGAATTCAGGCAGAGAAGAGTCTGTGACCAAAATGTTCATGCTGGCAAACCTTCAGGGGACACTGTGATTTCTGATGTTTTGGAAGCATCCTGAATATCTGAACAGAAAATCCCAGTGCAAACTCTACAAATGACCTCAAGTGAATGGTGAAGTTCCTTAAAGTACCCTTACTGTCAATAAAATGGTAATAAAACATACAACTCTAAGAGTTCTTATGATTAATAATGTATTTCTAGTGTCTGACCACAAGGCATCTACCACTGTGGTTTCCTAGCCAGTTTATATCTCTACTTACCTCTCCAGGTGGAGAAGAGAACAGATGGCTATTTCCTGCTGATAGGAGCAAGATTTTTTTTGAGTGGGGAGGGTGCTGGGGATCGAACTCAGGGTCTTGTGCTTGCTAGGCAAGTGCTCTACCACTGAGCTAAATCCCCAAGCCCAAGAGCAAGATTCTGTTTTAGAATCCAACAAACCTTAAGAATACATATTCCTGTGAAAGACCTGATTTCCCTCTAATACACTTCTTGTTGTGCTTGCACAGAACGGAACAAAATTCTACAAACAACAAGAGAAACAATGACAGGGGATAATAGTGATTTGAAATCTGCACCTCAGCACAGTTCTATTAATGACCAGGGTGAAGCTCACAACGTTCATAGAACTGATGAAGGGACATCACTTTTCTTTTAATGCACATCATGAAAGAAGGTTTCTTATAGTTTTCCTAGGCTGAGACAAATTTTAAGTAGAACAGACTGAAAGAAACACGCCACATACACAGGACATGGAAACCAGCTTGCAAATCGAATGGGATCACAAAGAGTCATCTGAAAATGAGCCTGAGGCTGAAGGCAGGAGGAGAGAGTATGAAGTAGGTGATGGGCGGACAGTGATACAAGTCGGAAGTGAATGTGTATAGTGACAAAGGATCTCTGCCAACGAGTCAGGCTCATTAAGTACATGCGAGCAATGCTGCCTGCACAGTGAGTGTGTGGAAGAGGAAAACATCCTAATCTGTTTAATAATCGGGGTTGCTAAATTGGAAAATTGTACTAAAACATGTGCCAAGCCCTACGAAGCATGTCATCATTACGGACTGCAAACATGTACAAATGAAAATGTGTCGACCATTCTGAACTAACTAAAGCAAGACAATGGACCCACGAATCATTTTGGTGAACTTAATCTGAAGATGGAAAGTGATGGGAATTAATTCCTAAATTTCATCACTAAGGGAAAAAAATGCTTGGCCACCAGGCTTAACGTTCTGCTAAAACAAAGACGCTTACTGTGGCAAAGCCAAGGCTGGCCTGGGTCAAAGGCGCCTCGGTGCTGAGTGTAGCCACCCGAGTCCAGGGTCCTCATTCTGCCCGGCAGCGGGGAGAATGAAAGCCCCCCGAGGGCCAGTGCACTCTTGACTCAGCGGATGATGAAAAAGTGTTGAGCCAAGAGGACTCCTGTTGGCAACTCTGCGTCTAGCTCGCAAAAGCTTTTAGTTGGAATGGACTGTGGAGGTCGTGTGTCCCACCCTCTAAAGCGCAGGACTCCTCACCGCAATCACCAGTACATGGTAATTTGATCTTGCTTGACTAAGTCTGGTAATAAAAATTCACTAACTCACGAGGAAGTCTGTGCGGTAATTAGAGCTTTGTAATTATTCAGAATCTGTTCTTTATACGCAATCATTCAAGTTCAGAATGATCTTTTATTGTTTTGGCAAACCCGCTCACACAGAAACTCACGCAAATGAACGCATGCTTATGTGTACTTGCTTTTCATCTACAGACCTTCAAAAGGTGCAGTTACGACGTTCTTTCTGATCCTCTCAGCCTGATTATTTTAACAGGCGGGACGCGCTGAAGACGAGTACAGTGACAATCTCCTCCCGCAGGCAGCAGCAGCAGCAGCATAAACTACGTCAGCGATCAGTGCTGCACTCCGTTTGCTACATTTAACTCCTATAACATCATGAGCTAATGAAACAGAAGCACAGTGGCCCAGCTCAAGACCACACAGCTGAGTCTGGTGCCAGCACCAAGTCCTGGTCATTTTATCTGTGGTGCCAGTGCTTTTAGCTTACTTTGCTGACAAAAAGAGAAAAAAAAAAAAAAAGACATCATACATTTTGGCATCTTGCATTTTCCAGGAAATTAGCTTTAAACTGGAAGTAAAGGAAAAGAAAATGAGTGCCAAATAAGAATCCATAACAAGGAAATGTTCGTAGAAAATAAATCAATTCATCACTCGCCATGTCTACCACACAGTGAGCCTGAAACTGCCATGGTCACAAATGGATCCTCTTATAAATATTCTTTTAGATCCTCTTCACCGTGTAAAGATATTTCAGACATTTCAGTTAAAGGCTTAATTATTAAATTTTATTGACCAAAAACAATACTGAAATTTTTATATGTTTTCCAGCTTTCTGAACATTTTGTAAGAGAAATCTCTTTGTAATTACTTCCTGATAGACTGAATCGTCTCTGGCCATAACATACTTAAAACAACTCTCATCACAAATCACAAACCCATGTTAGGGCCTAGAGGTGCGTTTTAAAAGTAACAAGGTAGAGTACATGCTCGATTCGCTTTCCCTAGGAATCATGCTGTTGTTATCTCTTTTTTGAGAGTCCATAGCTAATTACATTAAGGAACACCTTTCCTCTTAAGCACTTAACAAATTATAAAATAAACGTTCTTGGAAGTTGCTGTAACACTTACAATTTACCTAATTTTTGTGTGTGTCCTGGGATCACATAGGGCCTCATGCATGCCAAGCACATTTTCTACTGCTGAAATACATTCCCGGCTTCTGCCTTAATATTTTCATGT
>PVJO010015560.1:0-44673 GCA_004026905.1 Hystrix cristata
TTGTGGAATTTCATTATTTTCTTTTAAAAACTTATTTCTTCTTGTAATTTACAAATGTTTTTTGATGACATATGTAATTTTTACTGTGCATTTTACACTTTAACTCATTTAGAATTTATAACATTTTATGATGTGACAAATAAATGTCATACCAATATCTATCTAATACCTTTACTTTAAGCATGTCATTGCCAGTAATTTTTTGCATATCGGCCTTGCTTTATTCGTTCATCTTTAGAATTATGTGCAGCTAATTAATCATCTATTTTCTCAAGTCCTTCATTTTTGTACAAATTTGTGGTACTATAATGTGTATATTGGGATTTTTCTTCTATCCAGGTGAATTTGAATTTCCTTGAATACTGTCTTAGTTACTTTTCTTTTTGCTGAGACAAAATACCTGACACCCACAAATTAAAGGAGGAAAGGTCTACTTCAACTCACAGTTTGTAAGGGTTTCAGGCCATAGTCAGCTGACTCAAAGGCAGAGCAGCACAGTGCAGGGGCATCACGGAGAAGGAACAGTTCATGAGCAGCAGTTGGAAGGCAGCAAAGCAGCAAGCAACAGCAGCAAATGTGCTTTCCCTCTCTCCCTTTTTAATCTAGGCTGTAGGCCTATTAGTTGGTGTCACCCACACCCAGACTGGGGCTTCTATTATCTACACTCAGAACTATGATAAAGACATTTAGTTAGCACACACCCTTAATCCCAGTGTCACACACTCCAGATCCAGCCACCTCCAGAAAGCCGCACCTATGAGTTCATGAGGCTTTGGGGGGACATCTAGATACAAGTTGTAACAAATACCAATAAGGCTTTTGCTGTATTTCCTCAGGTATCTGCGTTGTTTGTTGGTTGGATTACCACTCTCTCTCTTCCAGTGCCATTATATCTTCAACTGTGCAGCAGTTACAAGTTGAATTGGTTGTTCCAGGCTGTCTTAGGCACAATTCTACTAATGAGGGTATTTTCACATATTTCTTATCCTTTTGCTCCTCACTATGAGAAGCAAACTTTTTGATGGAATCTTGGGTGGAGCATTTTAAAAAATATTCATGAATGTAGAGCACGTTCACATTTGATTGTATTATATTTGTTGTTACATTAAGCTCAGAATGTACTCTATTAGTTATTATTTCAATGTCTATTCAGATGTATAAATACTATGTTTTATACAAGTACATTTTTACTTGGTCCTTGCCAAAGAACAAGCACTGTTTTGAAATTATGTGAACTGAGCAGCCTATTAATTGATTTTAAGTGATCATACATAATTAAGGATTTGTCCAGGGGAAATACTAGAATATAAAGCATTTGCTTGTGAATGTTAAAGATCAGGGACACTTATATCTACATCTTCTTAGAACATTTACTGATCTCCCTGATCCAGAGTTAACCTCTGATGCACAGATTTGATTGTCTCTGCCTTTTCTCAATCATTTACATTCTGCCTCATAGGGTAGTCATCTTTCTACAAGTTGGTCCTTTTGCCCTAAGAGATAAACTCCTTGAAGGTGTGTCCCCAGTTCCTTCTCTTCTCTGCTTATGGTGTCTAGACTAATTCATCACATAGATTAGGCACCCAAATAATACTTAAGGAAACTTCATTAATAATATTTGATCCCTAGAATTCCCTAGTGTAAAATTTTACTAATGACCTGCAATTTCTTTTATTACATACACACACACACACACACACACACACACACACACATATCCCTTTTTTACTTTCTTGTGAGGCATCTTTGCAGAATACGTAAGTTTTTTTTTACTCCTTATTTCGCCAGAACATATGTGACACAATATTGCTAATTACTACCTAAAAGGAAGCCTCAGAAGGTCAGGAACAGCATGTGTCAGCTTCACGGCTTTCTTGTTGTTTTCTGTTTTGCAGAATTGTAGTTTTTATGGATGTTTTTCTTCTCATAGCAAGACACAGGAAGTTTAAAAATACATTTCTGAATGTAACTCTCAGAAAATGTTTTTCTGTACAGGATTCCTGATTGGAAGCATGCGGCTCTACTGACTTCAAGAATATCGTGATTAGACGCTTTTATTTACTCTGTGGCTTAACAGCCACATATAAATCTGAATTTGAAACCACTGGTTCCAACTGATGGTTTTAAGTTGTTAGAAACTGCTAACCGCTGGCTTAGTAACAAGTTACAGTCATCATTTGTTTTTGTAGGTTACAGAATACAGATGAAACTTCAGAACAGAAAGTCACATTTTGCTCATGCTGCACTGACTGACAGAAATTGCTTAACTTAGCAGTATCAGGAAGCAGTATCAGTACCAGTAGTAGAGATGATACATCAAAGATGTGACTACAGGCCTATCTTCACAGCATAGAAAACGTCACAGGCTTAGATCAGAGCCCCATACACATTCAAAATAGTTAAGTTTATAGGGAGTTTCTGTCCTTTGTTATGAAGATCGGCTTGCATTAAAAAAATCTACATGATTACTTGGCAAAGTCTTTGATATTCTGAAGAAAGATGTCATCACACCGCCACAAAGAAATAGTTTTCTTAGATAATTTTTGTAGGCAATTTTGCAACTTTGCTGAAATTGACAATGTGCACTTAGTATTAAGTGTGTATTTTTCATGGATTAAATAATTACAAATTGGATTAATACTTTTGAGGTCAACATCTATGCCATTAAAATAGCTGTTCCATCTGGGAATACTACTGTGACGTGCTTCATATGTTTCAAATGAAAGAGGATTGAGCATTGTTTAGTAATTTATGCTTTTGATGGTGATAAGAAAGGAGAAGGAGCTGCTGCCTGGCTTGCTTGAGAAGCCTTTGAGTGGCTTGTTGGTTCTTGGGTCTGGGATGTTGCCAACTTAGTGGGTAGACTCTATAAAGCCTGAAATGGGAGCACCAGAACTGCTTTAATGGGAAGCATTACAATGATTCAACTTTCCTAATTCTCTGCTTCCTCTCCATTCTCCAATTATGGGCCAATTCCTTCAGGCCCTCTTTAGCCAAACTGACACAGAAGAGGCAGAAGGACTGGAATTCATTGAAACGATGTTTTGTACATGGGTAAAAATTGTGTCCATTTATTCTGTCACTTCCACGACTAGCTAGTGGAAGAGTAGAGATATAAAAAGAATACTAGGCAGCTGAAATTTGGGAAGCTCTTGTTTTCTGTGTGGATCATCTGGGCTGCTTAATCTTGGTTAGCATCATACCTGATGCTTAGAGAGGAATTCTTTCTTTTGAATGAAAAGAAACAAAGAAAAACTGTGCCACCAAGAAGTACTTCAACTTTTTATACAATGAGAGCGGCCTTGAATATCTGGCATTAATACAATTAGACACCGTAGACAATTAACAATCAAACAAGTTGGTTCAACACAGAACTCTCCAGTGCCTCGTAAGAGGCAGCAGCACTGTGCTGAGTGTGTTGTGTAAAGATCAGTTAAACAGGGCTCCTCTTTGAGGAGCTCAGAGGCCAGAGCAGGCAACAGATGGAATCAGAACACTATCTCCTAATGAGTATATAATCCTTTCTTGAAACTCACAATTACACCTGACCTTTTAGACACAGTTCTCTCTATATATTTCTAGTAATTTATGCATGCTTGTTTTTTCATTCAAAATTGATTGTGTAAATATTTGGCTTTGATACTTTAAGACAAGTGAGCATCCAGTTGAAGCTGAAGTTTTCTATAATTTATATAGGCATATATAAAACTATATTATATATAAAATCTTAGCGCGATGATAATTTTTGTCTTGTCTTTTCCTTATATCACCCCTCTTACTTTCTCCATTTCCATCTAGAAACTCCATGCACTATTCTAGTAATTGTATCCCAGACTGCTGACTTCTTGAGGTGTACACTATACTGGGGCTTAAACCGTATGTTTAGAAACTGACAGAAGAAAACCCGAATGGGCACAAAATAGTTAATGCAAAAATTTTGGTTGTAAAAGACTGATAATCTGTAATCAAAGGCTACCTGTAAACTAGACCATTTTAGTTTAGTACATTGTCTTACTTTAAATACTAGAAATGAGGCTATTTGCTTTTGTTCACATTGTGTAACTCATGAGAACAGGAAAAGTTATTAAGAGGTTAATAAAAATCCCTAGTCTCGAGGATTTAAACACTTAAACAATGTAATTGGTGGATGAGTGGAATAAAAGTAAAGCAAAGAGAAGATGTCAGTAAGCCCACATCAACTTTTCAATATTACAGCTTGACATGAAATTTTGGACTCTAGGTAAACACTTGGGAATCTTTTTTTTTTTTAAATTGCCTATCATCTAGCTTGGTGGTTCCCAAACTTTTTGGATATGAGGGCGCTCGCACTAGTAATGGAACTGCTTCCTCTTTAGTCTATAGATTATTACTTGGAAAAGATACTACTAGGACTGGGAATTTCATACACTAGTTTTATGACTCATCCATATAGGTCATCTTAGTGTAGAGGTCTGGTACAGAATAAGAATGGAAACCAGAGGATCTATACATTCTGCTTTTTTTTTTTTTCTTTTTTGCTGTAAATTTGAAAGGGATTTCTCCTCAAAATACATGGAAGATAAACACAATTCAGGGAGAGACAGTTTAGGTTATGAGAACTACAGGGATAGTCTCTGGGAAGGGAACAGAAGGAGAGTTCATTATTGAGTATAAGATAAAACATTTTAAGGCCTGGACGCCAAGCACCCTTATTTGTCTTGGAAGGCATCAATTATTAAATCTTTTCTGTAAGATCTGACATAAACATGACAAGGGAATAAGGGATTTCTATTTTAATAGGTTCTGAGTACAATGGATAGTAATTTATCCAACCAGCTCTTTGTTCATCTCCCGAGAGACAAGAGGGGTCCTGAATGGATGGCCACCGAGGCACTTTGACAGGGGTAATTTATACAGCAAAGTTACAATGTGGGCATAACGTGGGTTGAACTACCATCAACCTTGTATAGGATTACAAATTATAGCTGCTTAGCTAAGATTGATCCAATAAGGAAGTGAGGCATGTAGCAAGGGGATATGGCTAGCACCATTAACCCTGACTTATCTATTGCTTATTCTAAAACAGGAACATTTTTGGGGAGGGATGAGTCCAGATGTTCTGGTCACCCATCTGGGTGTCTGGACTGGGTGGTAATTACAGTGTAATCTCAAGTTTCTGTTCATCACATAGGGAGGTATGCAAGTCTGGCCATCATGACTTTATCTTGAGGCCTGATCTTCTTCAGATGCACCTCCAGACATAATTCTGATGTCTTTATTTTTCTGCTGACTTCCTTGAGAACCCAGTCCTTCTCTCGCTATGTATTAATTTCTATCTAATTTAGCTACCTATAATATTGCCCCCTCTGAAGAGCTATCCCTAACTGTAGTTAGGGAAAGTGGGCAAAGTTTTATTCTAGTAGCTTTGAGCGGAGAAGGGTCACTGCAAGGGAGACCTTGGTCAGGGAACTTCTCCAGAGAGCGAATCTAAGGGGCCCTGGATATGAGTCATGTTTTAGTTTACCAGTTATGAACTCCCATACAAGGTGGATCTAGTGGATCCTGGTAAAAGGAGTCTGGCACATTTGTTGTTGGTTCCATCTGCATGATGACTTGGAGTTTGGCAACCTCTAGGTGATAATAAAATTTTTTTTCCCAAGAGATTAAAGTACATACAACCAAAGCATGGCCAAAGAATAGAAAGACCAATCAGGGAAAAAAGACACATCCAGACACTGCTTTTAAGAGACTGGAACAGTGATTGTAACCGGCTGGCTCCTGGACCTCTCTACTGATTGAGGTTGTCTATAAGTCTGATATTTCTTTGTCACAAGTCCCTCCGGTTTTAGCTTTAAGAAGATAGAGAGTTTGATGGTTTTAAAGGACAATTTTTGCTAAGGGATTTAAAGACTCTTGCTGAGCTTTGATAGCTTCCAGGGTAGCTTTCCAGCCCCATTGATCCACAGCAGTGGTCAGCTACAGTTGTAGCTGGAAATGGCCAGCAAGGGTCTGTGATAGGAGCCCCCTTCTATATCTAGCCTTTATTGCTATGGTATTACTTTTTATACACATTTTGTTTATACTTTTCAGCCCAGGCATCTCCTTTCTTAGGTTTAGTCTCCAAACCTCAGTTGTTGAACACCCAGGAGATAAGTTTTACCCATATTATAGTAGAAGGAGTAGATTTAATTGTCTTTTCTACATATCAACACCTCAAAATATAAAGTATGGCCAGAGAACTGTTAATCATGGTCATCTTAGAAGTCAAATTTTTGTAGAATGCTAACAGGAAAGTTTTACAGAGAAGATTTGAGATTAAGGGCAGCATAGCATTTTAGCATGATGATCATAATGACATTATTATCTCTGAAACACACTTAAATCGCCATTTTAGTATACAATTACTTTTTAGTCAGTTATCTTTATCTAATTACAAAATATTAAAAGACATAAAGAAACCTTCACCTCGGGGGCTGGGGATTTAGCTCAGTGATTAGAGTGCTTGCCTTGCAAGCACAAGGGCCTGAGTTCGATCCCCAGCACCACAAAAAAAAACCAAAAAAACAAAAACAAAAAAAACAAAACAAACAAACAAAAAGAAACCTTCACCTAATTTGTTATCTTTTAGTCATTCTCTGTTACCACAGTGACATTTAAACAGACTATACTTGTTTATAGATGTACTTTACAAGATATTAATGCCTAATCTCTAATCGGTAGAGTAACTTTGTCTGGAATGCACAATCTTTAGGTACCTCTAACTGTTATAACACAATTATGTAACAATCACACAAGCATAATCTTGAAAATGTATCTGCATCATCTGGCTGTCTTGTATTGGATTTGGATGCACATTTCCTCACAAATAGTCGGAACACAAGTAAGGGAAAGTCAGATCCTGAGCCTAAAAGGTTTACCACCATAAACAACTTTAGCTGGAAGTCGCCAGTGTGATAAGACGTTTTTAATTTGCTTCCTTGAAGGTCTGTGCACTTAAGAAACACAAATACATCACTTAATATACTACGAGATTAGGAATAATTGGTACCACAGGTATATAGAAATGTTTACATATACTTAGTTTCTACTCTTAAGACAAATTTTAGACTCTTTTAATAGGTTTTATTAGGTATAACTATATTGACAAGAATGAAGGACATTTTTACAATTCTGATAAGTTTAGGAAACAGTGTTAATGAATGCAAACAGACTTATTAACCAATATACAAGTGTATCACTTTTAGACAATAACAAAAATGCTTGTTTAATCAAAGCCGATAGATGTAGATCAAGTTTAACTGTCAGGACCAAATTTAAAGAGATGTGAAATTTTGATCATTTTATATGTTTAAGGTTTGAACACATATTGTGTAAAAGAGAGCACCTATTATTACTTTATACGTACTAAATATAATAGTTTTAACTCCATAAACTTGACTTCAAAGCTTAGATAGCGTAATTGTTTTTAGATGAATAGATACTATACATATATGCCCACATATATTTCATAAGCTAAGTTTATTTAACTAATCATGAACTGATTACTGAAAACATTTTATAGGTTAACATTCGAATATTCTTTAACTCTTAAAGCTCAATTTTTAGTAACCAAAAGGCTAATGATGAGAACACAAGAAACTTATTTTAGTAAAACATTGAAACTTTGCTTTTAAATCTAGTTTTGTAAGTTTAACCAAGAGCAGAGAACCATATTGTTTTAGACAAAGAAAGTTTAACCTTTTAATTATAGCCCAAACCAATTTTTATACACACACACACACACACACACACGCACACGCACACGCATACAGACAGACACATATATATGATCTTTGATGAAGAAAACCTCTTGTTAAATTATGGTACACAAACAATAATAGACAATACATTTATAAAACTGATATTATCTTGGTTACCTGACACTGTGGATGGAGATATGTTACCAACTTTAAAGCCATCTTTACTCTTATCAAATGACTTGAATTAGCCTACCGTTAAATTATATAAATCACAAGTCTTTGAGATAATATCTTGAGTATGCATTTATCTATAAGCCAATTTACATAGTTTTTGAAGGATAATGTATGCTTAAAAGTTAGCACACAGAAACATGCATATTAACCTAAATCATTTATAACATTTTGTTATCAAATTTTAAGGCTTTTATTCCTATGTAAACCATAATCCTGTCAGTCTTTATCTGGTAATGTTTTAAATGAGTTTAGCTACTCTGAAAACGTATACAAATGGTTTCCAATGGAAATTTCAAAAAGTAAAACAAAAAGAAAAACAAAAAACTACATTGCTGAACTTGAAAAATATTTTTCTTAAATGAAACAGCTGAAGGTGCTTTAACTGGTTATTAACACACATTAAACAGACAGATGGACAAACATATAAACACACGAAACAGTTATTTTAAATTAGAGTGCACTCTCAGATGTACTGGATAAATTAAACTACAAGACTCTTAGAGTTTTTAGGTTTTTAACTATAAATAGACTACTCAGAACTTTTCTAATAGGTCATTAGCAGAGTTCTCTTATAGTAAGAGTCAGAAGGAGAAAACCCTTTTACACCTGTAAAAGCACTTGTCTTTAAGAAGGGATCTAAGGTGATAGTTTATCTGGAATAGTCAGCTCTAGAGGCTTCTTGTTGTTTTGATAGCCACAAGTGATAGCTGAAACTTCCGTTTTGACAGCCACATGCAGCTAACTGTTCTCTCTAAAGGGAGAGACTATTAAAAGCAATTTCAATTATTTCCAGGGGAGTGCCCAGGCTAGGTTGTGTGTAGAAAGAGACAAGGTGACAATCTTTGGAGTTAAGTATTCCAAAAGATCAAGGAAGAAGACCTGATAAGGCTCCAACCTGCCCTGCTACATACATTTATCTATGAAAGTTTCTTCCTGTTTTGAAAAGAAACAAGAGGAGCAAAGGTGTCCCTGTCTATCCTTCTCGTTCTGTGCCCATTCTAAGGCATCCCTTAGATTTAACCTGGTCCAGTGCCAGTGGCATCAAACCAGAAGTGTGAGGAAGTGGCCAGAACCGGGTCAGCCACTAATACCATGCACCTAGCCCCTTTCTCACTGGATCTGCACAACCTGGGACATGATCCCGGCCACCCAAAAGAGGAGCCATGGGTTCAGGTGGGTTGACTTTACGCCTTTTGGTTTAGAGAGAGATTAAAAGAGCAGTTTAGGAAACCTCTCTCAAACTAAATGTGTTTAGGTCCCCTCAGATGTATATATTTTGAAGGTAGCTTCCTCTAGTGTCAACTAGAGATTGCTTCCCTTCACTGGGTCTCAGGATTCAGTTTCACATGCCAGTTGCATGAGAAAAAGTTTGAAGTCTCATTTGCCCCAGAGACGGCGGTATATGTTCCTCATCTAGTGGATTTTCTATCTTCAGTGTTCTTATAGATGAGCACTCATTTTATAGGCGTTCAGGAGCTCCCAATTAAAAGGAAAAAAGATTTTCAGGATTGCAAAGAGAAAGATGTTAGCATTACTGACAATGATAACTATCCATAACAGAGGCGAACTGCCAAAACCTGTCTTTTGGCCTCAGACATACCTAAGAATGTGAGTTTCAAAGCAATTAGAAAAATTCGAAAAGCCATTCCAGAGAGCTAAAATAAGACAAGTCATCTTGTAACTGCCAAACAAGCCAAGAAGAGAATACAAGTAAATTCAGCAATTAGTGTAGAAGTAAGTCTAAATGCAGCATATACAAAATAGGAATACAAGGTACTGCCCGCAAAAATAAAAATGTCCCATCAAAGAAACCTAAGACATCACAACCTTCCCATGCCCTCAACTTTACATCATTTTAAGAAAAAAGACAAGGCATAAGCAACTGACAAACAAAAAATGACAGTTATTGATTACCTAAACCAGTCACAATCCAGAATTCACTCAAAATATTTAGGGGCACCATGAAACAAAAGCAAACTCTTACCTCCTTCCAAAGGTCTCACTGGGCCTCCAAAATGATATAGGAGAAATATAACTCCCAACATATTCGATGTCAGATGTGTCGAGTCCATGTTCCCCGAAGTCAAAGAATGAACTTCAAAGGACAGTGGAGGTTAAAAATAGAAAAGGTTTGTTGAGAGATAGCTCCTGAGAGACAGGAGAGGTCCCACTGGGTTGCCCAGCAAGGGTTCTTTCAAGAACTCTCTCTTCTCCTTTTCCCCCTGTAAGTACTGATTAAGCAACTACTGGTTCCAGGAATTCTGTCTGAGTACTCAGGATAAAAAGAAGGAAAAAGAGGCAGCAAAAGTATCATTGACCTAAACATGAAAAATTCTAAAAGTGTAAGAATAAAATAGAATATTCTATCTTCCCACATCTTGGATTTGGGAATGATTTTTTCAACAACCAATCATAAAGGAAAACAAAAACGATTATATCAAAACCAAGAACTTTAAAAAAAACCCAGCAACTTTTGTGGACCAGTGAAATGATAATAACAATAATTCAGGGAATATATAGCAAGTACTGTGCTGATAAATGTTAGCAGTTCGCCAATAAATGTTTAATAACTAGCTTTCCAATGTGGAGGCTTGAACTTTAGGCTTGCCATTTTCCATGGTGTAAATATTCTCAGCATATTCAAGCTACCAACATAATGTCTCCAAAGGCGGGACAGGAAAGTTAGGCACCATCTGCTTGTACACGTCACTGGAGCTGTGTCCAGCATACTCTGTGAGGCATTCTGGCACATAAGCCATAAGGAACGCGAACAAGTGCCTTTGTTCAAGATTATTTATAACAGCACACATTGTGGCATATATCACTACAGAATTGTTTCTAAATGTATTAGATGGTTTTCAAAATAAGTTGCAGAGTGATACAAGGAAGTTACACAATAGTCATGTCATTGGTTAATATAAAAACACATACAATAAATATAATAATAGACATATTAAATTATATATACATACACATCTATGAAATAGAAAGTTATATGTTAAAATGAAAAAATGGAACAAATGGCTATATACCAAAGTTACACTTATCTTTGGAGACTGACAGGAGGGGATGGTGTAGGGAGAGAAATATAATGAAGATTAGGGTCAGAATTAAGAATGTCTATAATATTAATTCTTTTCTCACGGTGTCTACATGTAATCTCTTTGAATTTTGTGTAAAATAACTATAAAAGTTCTTATTTAAGTATTCAATTGAAGATTCATCATAATTATTGATTGCAGCCTTTAGTAATCAAAGAGATGTTATCAAATTAAATATACACATCAACTGTAAGCCTTATCTCAATTGCAGAAACATTAAAATATTTATTCAGATTGTGCTCAAAATGAAGGAATTTGATAATTCAGCTACCTGGGATGGTTTAGTCACCAGGCATACAGTTCCATTACTTTTGATAAAATGCATTAATTTAGAAGAAAACACAGTAATTCTTAATGTATCTGAAGGTATATTCACCACTCAACATTTTCAATAAATACCAAAGATCATTAAAAGCTTTTTTGTGCATGGAGCTTATAGATGACATAATGACATGGTAACAGAATTTAATATAGAGAGCAGTACAGAAGAAATAAAAATGCCTCCAAGTGGCAAATTCTATCTGCTTGATAAAATTGCATGAAAAAGAAGAAAATGGGAAACAGCACTGTGGAGAAACAATGGTCTGTGACGACTGATGAGAAATGACAAAGTCAGACAGACAGAGCACAGCCATCCCTCTGGGACAGTCTGGGATTTGTTCTAGGACCCTCCACCCTGGAGAATACCGAAATCCTCAAATGCTCAAATCCTTTTTATGAAATGGCATGATATTTGCATATAAATGATGCAAACCTCCATAGATTTAAAATAATCTCTAGATTAATATAATACTTAATACAATGCAAATGCTATGTAAATAGTTGTTTTATTGTATTGTTTAGGGAATAATGACATGAAAAGTCTATACACATTCAGTTTCTTTAAAAATATTTTCAGTCTGTGTTGGCTGAAACTGTGGATGTGGACCATATGGATACGAAGGACCAAATGCACTGTGAAGCCACTGCAGCCAGGGCCATTTAGTGAGAGGCCAAACCTTCCTTTGAGTCGCAACAGGCCTTGAAACTCTCCAAAGTATAATCTCTTTCTAATGCATTTATTTTCTTGTTTACTCATTCTGTGCAGCACAGCACCACAACCAGTGTTGCTCTAGAATCTATGGCATGCTTGCTGCAGCGGGCTCTTTGCTATCACTGAAAGCGCTAAAATATTTGCCATCCCTGTCTAGAATAACCAAGAAATTGCAAAATATATTTTCTTCAGTATTCTCAAAGATGTAAGATTTAGAAATATTTCTTGAAAGTCTTAGCTGAGCATGGAAATATGCCAGGAACATGAGACATCATTTTATTGAAAAAGAGTTCATATCTCATATTTGTATGCAATCTGAATATTTCTGTGAAGTAGTCATTTAAAAAGTAACACAACATTTTTCTATAAGATTTTGCTTTTTTTTTTTAAAGGAATTTTCGTGTTAGTCTTATAATACTTTTTCAGTTAAGAGAGGCTGGAATTGTTATGAACTCCAAAATGATGATAAAAATCTTGAAATGACTTGCCTGATGTCTACATAGCAAGTCAGTACCAGAGCCAGGGATGAAGCCCACATTTCCTGAAGACTAGACATCTCCCATGTTTTTTATGAACTTATGTCAGAGGCTCTGTGGCCATGAGGTCTTCTTTTAGGGTCAGAAGTAATTTGATCCAGCTTAAGAAGTCCTTTTAACAGAGTTTCCTTTATGACAGAATTCGGCAAATTATAGCCTACAGGAAGAAGATACTGGTCCCCGAGTAAGCCTTTCTCTCTGTGGAAAAGCTGGGAAGTCATCATCATCATGACATAATTGAATGCAATAACCTGAAGAGATGAAAAGTGATCTTCAATGGAATCAGTCAATTGTCCCATGAGAAAGGACCTATGGCAAAATGTGACAAATACAAGTGTAAAAAGAAGAAGCAGAGCTTGAGGAAGACTATAATCAATTTGAAATCTCCTTCTTGGGAAATTACTCTGTTCTTGCGGTAGATTGCCAAGGAAATATAGGAAGCCTAAATATAATATTGGAACATATATTTTAAAATGTTCATTGTTTATCTAAAATCCAAATTTATCCAGGTATTCTGTATTATATGCTAAGTACAGCAACTCTATGTTAGGGATCTCCCATCAACAATATCACCACCAGGCCGAGTTGGTAAATAAAAAGAAGCTTGTGGGAGAAATACTTTTAAAGCTCTGATAAAAGATGTTAGGAAGGAGAAGAATCACCTGTGCCTTCCTCTTCAGCCCTGGATATAGAAAGTAGCTATGTCGCAATACTTTGGTACTGCAAGGTTCCACAAAGGCCCGTGAGTTAAAGGCTTGGTCTCCAACTTGGCAATACTGGGAGGTGGCAATACGGGGAGGTGGGATCTTTAAAGGTAAGGCCCAACTGAAGGTCGTTAGATCGCTGGGTGTGTGCGTTTAAAAGGGGTTTTGGGATCCTGGCTTCTTCTGATGGCCACCCGGCTACCATGAGATGGGCTGTCGCCTCTACCACATACTTCTGCCATGACATACTACCTTGCCACTGCTCCAAAAGCAACAGGCCAGCTGCCCAAGGGATGAAACGTCTCAAATCATGAGGCAACTCCTTTTAAAAAGTTGGCTGTCTCACGTATTTCATCTCAGTCATGGAAAGCTGAATAACATGCATTGCAACAGTGTCCTAGAAGATCCTGCTTCTCTCTGCTTCTCTCCTGACCTAATGAGTTGAGATTTCTCTCTGCTGACTATTGCATATTTAACAAAAGGAACAGTCATTTTCAGATGCCTCAGAAGTTTCTACGAAGGTTTGTCGAACAGTTAAGACATTAAAAATGTGAAAAAAAAGTGTGAATACTTTTTCCTTTTCCCAGTAAAATAGTGCCCATTTGTATCTACATTTACACACACACACAGAGGCACATAAATTTATATTTATATCTTTTATTTGGAATTATGCTTCCAACACAGACTAGTAAAATTATCTTGGGTCATAATTTGTTCAGCATCTATGCCTCACATTGTTGACATTTTGAGATATGGATATAAGACAAGTATATTCCTTGCCATCATAGAATTTATAGTCGCATGGAAGTGGGTCAGATAGTTTACAAATTTTAATGTGTGGTTAATAACATTATGTGTGAGTCCGGGATGTTTTTGGTTACAAAAACCATTTTAACATTCTATACAATTAAAACACATTTTGGGGGGATTTATTTTGATTAGCATTTATTGTGTTCTTACACATTTATCCTTTATATCTCCTGAAATAATTCTGTAATATTAGACAGTGGGAATTTGAGACACAAGGCAGTATCTGACAGTCATTTGGGGGTCCTATTTGGCTGCCTGTTGTTTGATCTGAAACTGATCTATGAAAATACTAATAAAATTACTTTAGGAATTAAGACAAGTTTGGGGGTAAATTACTTTCATTTTTGTAAACTAGCAAAAGGAAAACAAATTCAGGAATGAAAATACAGTTAGGGTTTTGAAGAAAGCAGTTTAATTAAAATACAGGAGTTAAGCTGTGGGCTCCAGTTATGAAGTACATGCAGGCACGTGTGCCACTGTGAGATAAAGAGGTGCTTGAGGATTATAGAATGCTAATGTTATTTACTCTGCTTCATAGACTCGATCTCGCATGGGGATTGTTCTATACTGCAACACAGCGATCCCTAGAATTGGGAGAGAATATTAATGAAATGATATTTTGGCATCACAGTTAAGTAAACCGTACCTATAACTAGGGACTTGAATAGTGTTTGATGTATTCATAAGCAGATTGTTAGAGTCTAGTTCAAATAATCACATATAACTTTGGATCATGAAGAATTCTCTTTCTTTTAATGAATAAAACAAGAATTTGGCTGACTGCTGGAAGACTAAGTTAGATTGAGCACACCTCCAAGAGGCTTTCCCCAGTCTATCTCTGCTAAAATGAGACCAGATGTCTGCATATGAGTTGTTTTCAACCATGTGAAATTAAGGTTGGAACTTGTTTTTCATCCGACGTTGCTAGAATTTTATGACTTTATATCATGCCCAATTAATTTAAAGAATTAAAGGATCATTTCTGTACCAGAATCTTATAAAATGCAAAAATATCATTATTTCAAAATGAATTTATTGTTTGTATTCCTTTTCCTAAACACACTGCTCAATACCAGAGCAATATTAGGTATTCCTAGCAGCTTTTAACACTTTAGAAAGAACTAACTCACTTGGAAAACAGTTTCAAAACCTATTAACTGAAAGCTGGTTAAATTCTTTTACAAACATACACGTATATGTGCATACACACATACAGTTTAAAATACAAGCTTGTTACAATGAAATCAGTGCTTAGAATGAATTCACATTCTACAAGACCTATGGGTAAGAACAAAAACAGATTATTCATTGGTTGTTTTGGTCTGTTTGGATCATTGCTGTATTCTTATTTCTAGAATACTGACTAGCACATTAAAGACAAATGTTTCTTGAATGGATTTTTACAAGAAAAAAATGGAAAAATGTACTTGAGAAAAGAAAATGAAAGACAAATAACTTCCCTCTTTTTCCCTGTCTTTCCTGCTTTTCTCTTTTTCATTTGTATATTTAATAAAATTTTGGGGCTGGGGATTTAGCTCAGTGATTAGAGTGCTTGTCTTGCAAGCACAAGGCCCGGAGTTCGATCCCCGGCACCAAAAAAAAAATAAATAAATAAAATTTTAATTGAGTGGTTACTATATGCAAGTCCATGTCCTAGATTCAGGGGACTCAGTAATGAAACTGATAAAGATTATCTCTGCCCTGGCACACCAACTTGTTTAATGCATAAGACACTTGTAAGTAATGTGTCTTTAAGGTGAAGGTCACTAGGTTGCTAAGATGAGGAAGTCGATGACCCTGTGTATTCAAGTCAATCTCATTTTTATCTATGTCTACCTGCTAAATCTTCTCCCTTCTTCTCAAACTATAAGTTCTGTATCCTCAAAAGATTCTATTGTTTTCCACATATGTCTTGCTAAATATTCTCAAGTTTTATGGTGCAATATTTACAGGCAGTATTTATGTGTGTATAACATGCGTGTATGCTTTGAAGCATAGCAATAAAACGAATGCTGTAAGTTCTTTCCTCCATGCTAAGACATTACTGTTATCTCTGTGTGTTGCTCTTTAATTATTTTTAAAAATATATTTCTTATTATTGTCTATCAATTTTATAAAATCTTGAGGTGCAATGCGGTATTTTCATACATGCACATATTTTAACCATATTCATTCCTCCCTCTTACACTTCCTTACACTCCTCCTATTCTTACTGCCTTCTTCTTGTCTAATAATAGTCTCTCTTCTACTTTTATGCCACTTTATTTTTAGATTCCACATGTTAGAGAAAAATTGTAATACTTGTCTTTCTGAGGCTGGCTTATTTTGCATAACATAACCCCAAGTTCCATCCATTTCCTACAAATGACATAATTTTGTTCATATATATATATAAAATCATGTACATATCATATACAGTGCTACCTTGGTTCGTGAATTTAATTTGTTGTAAGATTTTTGGAAAAGATGGCCATGTTTGTGTTTCTATGGGAAAGATGACTGTTGCCATGTTTGTGACCCAATGCAGAGTTTGCAAACAAAAACACAATGTTGCCAAATGCTTCTGTTTGGAAAGCAAATTGTTTGCAAGCAAAAGCATTCCTGAACCAAGGTACCACTGCACATATGCGATATTTTCTTTTTTTTAACTTTTATTAGTAAGTTTGCAGTAAATGCAGTTTACAATCATCTTGGGGAGTGGGTACATGAACATACTACAGTTTCATTTTTCTAATCCCCTTCCCATCCTCCCTTCTCCTTTAATTCTATCCCAATTTTCATTCTTATTGATATTATTAACTTTAGCTCATGTTATGACATATAATGAATATTTACATTCATTGATTTTATTAGGTTTCTGTACATGGTATATCTTTATTCTATTCATTTCTCCTTCCCCTCCTCTTAACTCCTCACCCTTGTTCCCCTGGATCACCTTCCCTATTGCAAGAGATCCATCCCTTTGACCTCTTCTGTCTGTCCTTCATTATTCTCTTTGCTTGTACTTTGCCTCACTCAAATGTGAGATATGGTATGGTATTTAATTCTCTGTGTCTGATTTATTTCACTCAACATTTTATTTTCTAGGCCCTTCTATTTTCCTAAAAATATCTCAAATTTGTCCTTCTTTATAGCGGACTAGTATTTCGTTATATATAGATACAACATTTTCTTTATGCAATTGCCTATTGATGGGTATATAGGCTGCTTCCAAGATTTAGCTATTACAAATTGTGCTGCTATAAACATTGGTATGCATATATCACTATAGTATGAAGTCTTAAGCTCTTTGGGGAAGATACATAGAGGGGGATAGATGGGCTATATGGCCTCAGTTCTTTGAGAAATCTCCATACTGATTTTTACAATGGTTGTATTGTTTACATTCCCACCAACAATGTAGGAGGGTTCCTATTTTTCCTCCAGCCTCACCAGCTTTTGTTGTTGTTTGATTTCTTAATGACTGTCATTCTTTCTAGAGTAAAATGGAATCTTAGTATTGTTTTTTCATTTTTTCTAATGGCTAGAGATATTGAACATTTTTTCACATTTGTTGACTATTTGTACTTTTTCTCTGTGAAGTGTCTGTTTTTCTCTTGCCCATTAATTAACTGGGTCTTTGACTTTAGATAGTTTAATTTTTTTGAGTTCTTTATATATTCTAGATATTAGTCTCTGTCTGGTGAATATTTTTTTTTTTCAGTTTTGTATGTTGCCTCTTCAGTCTACTAATTGATTCCTTTACTATTCAGAACCTTTTTAGTCTGATATAATCCCATTTGTTGAATCTTGCTGTTATGTCTTGTGCAATTGAGGTTCTCCTTAGAAAAACCTTTACTACACCTATGTCTTCAAGTATTTTACCTATTTTTATCTTCCAGTGGGTTTAATGATTTTGTTTTAATGTTTAGATCTTTTATGCATTTTGATTTTAATGTAGTATACAGTGAGAGATATGGGTTCAGATTCAATCTTCTGCAAACAGGTAACCAGTTTTTCCAGTACCACTTGTTGAATGAGCTTTCTTTTTTCCAACAATAGGCTTTCTTTTTTTGTTCTTCTGGGTCTTTGGTTCCAAATAAATTTTATGATTGTTTTCTCTAGTTCCGTAAAGTACTGGATGCTGCTGGTATCTTGATTGCAACTGTATTGAATGTGTATAACAGTTTTGGGAGGATAGCCGTTTTGATAGTATTGATTCTGCCAATCCAGGAGCAAGGAACATCTTTCCATTTTCTGATGCCCTCTCCAATCTCCTTTCTCAGAGTACTGTAGTTTTCTTTGTAGATATTAATTCTCTATTGGAAAAAGTAGCTGGCAAATTTTTTACTCTTCTGTAGCTTGTGTCTTTTTTATTGCTTTGTTGAGGGTGGCTAGCCCAGCAACTCTTCATTAGTAATGGGCAAGCTTTCAAAAGATGTTCTTCTTGTGCACAGACATTGTGGCCTTACACTCGGTGGGCTAACAGGGATCAACTTGCTCAGGAATCGCAGAGTTAGTGTTACAGCTGGCCTCACCATATGGTGTAAGTCCAGACCTTAGGACAGGCTTGAAGGATTTGCGAAACTTGGGCTGCTGAAAGGGCACAAGGGTGGGGATCACAGTCCCGGCCAAAATACTTTTTTAAGTGATCGATAGATCTACATACAGATCTGAGTAGAATTCGACCCAAATTTAGGACAGCAAGGGGGACAGACACAAATAGAGACGTGAAGTCTTTTATCCCATTTTAGCCACCCATCAGATATCTGTAGGCTCATTTTAGCAAAAGGGCCTTCAAGTTTCTGCAAAGTAACCTAAGCAACTGTTACCATAGCCCGTGCGCCAGAGGTGTTAGCCTACTTACAACAAGGCTGGTGGGAAGCTAGTAATGCATCGCCCAGCTCTGTGGCCTCCATTAGTGATTTTTAAGTAACTAAGAGCTAGTGAACCTACAGACTTTATTTTAATTTTTTTTCTTGTCAACACTTTTGTTTTTAATGAGTAACAAGATGGCGACCCAGGCTGTGCCCTATGGTAGGGTTTTTTTTTTTTTTTTTTTAGTTTTTAAAGAAACCTTCACACTGCTTTCCATAATGGCTATTTTCAAACATTTTGAAGTCATGGAAACTCTTTGGCAGTTGACCAATGTGTAGAATAACTTAAAAGTAGATCTGCTGTTTCGGGAGATTTGAGGAACTGCAAACTTGATTTCCTGTTCTTTAAGGAATAGCAGTTGAAACCCTTCTCTGTCACTCCCAGGTGGGGACACATGTCTGCAGAAAGGGACACATGTCTGCTCTGTCATATTCTCTCTTTTAATAGTAAGAAAAATTAATACACATATTTAAAACACATTTGCAGGTTAAGTTTGACTGAAAAGATGATTTTTTTCAGTATCTGGATAAATGTGATCTGTTAGGAAAATGAAACAAAATTACTGACTGTAGAAATATGACCTCTTTCATGTTTTCTCCACACATTTATGCCAGCGCATTTTATTTGTAATGTAAACACTTTTTTCCTAATGCTAGAGTCTTGCTTGTTATGCTAAATTGTGCCAACATCTGCAATATTTTCAAATAGCAATTGAAGTTTTGAAGGAATATCTAAGGTGGCCAGTGGGCAGGAAGTTTTAATCGCTTTATGTGTGGCTGTAAATGCCTCCTCCAGGAAATAAATTGCAGCATTTTTCTGCCTTGAGAGTGCTGCATTCACTTGCTGACTGTCAGGAGCTCTTTTCTGATATGCTGCCCCCGTGTGTTATCTTGCCAGCTCCATCTTTCAGAGGGCTGCTGTTTGTATTTGAAGCCCCTGGGAGTTGGAAGTCAGCGAAGTAAGTCACACGCTCTCTGCTCTCTGTGTGGTTCAGCTTTGCATAGAGATTCAGTCCTTACAGTCCTTTGAGTTGAAGCCTTGTACTCAGGTGCCCTTGAGAATGACAGATGAAAGCAGTATGAGAAGACAGTGTTGCTATGCCAGCCTGTCATTGCTCCTCCTCCTTTTATGTCTCTTTGGAATCTTTTGTTGAATTGTCTAACCCTTACTTGATATTAGCTTCTCATGCTCACTGACAGCTTTATAGTGAAATGCAGGGTGAGAAACACTCTTGGCTATTTTAGAGGAAAGACAATGAAAATTACTCACACAATACACTATTTCTAGTTTACTTTTCCAGTTTTGGACAACAGTGAAAAAAGAAAAGAAAAATTTGTATTAACTCGTATGAAAAATATTTACTGAGTACCAATTATGTAGCAGCTATTAATCTGACTCACTTGGAGGTTTCAAGATAGAGTGTGAGTAAACCTATTTTACCTAGGAAAGAAATACATTTAATGAAGTACCATTTATCATGACTGGGATTGTTGTACTGCACAAACAGCTTTGGAAATATCAGATACTTTGAAGAAAAAAGAAGCTGATTTCCCTCTTGTCTTTCTTTCTTTCTTTGACAGTATTGGGGATTAAACTCAGAGCCTTCTCACTCTTTTTTATTTTGAGACAGTCTTGCTAAGTAGTTAAATTGCCTAGGTTGCACTTGAACTTGTGATCCTCCTCCCTCAGCCTTCCAGAGTGTGGGGATTACAGACATGTACAACTTTGCTCAACTGACTTTTTTTAAAATTTACAGTGCAGTAAAATTACAGTACAGTAATTGAGGCCATGTGCACATTAGGTGAGATAGTCAACTTTCTGCTACTGTGACATAAATAGATAAACAACTTAAAGGAGGACAGGTTTATTTTGGCTCACCACTTCAAAGGCTTTCAGTCCAGGGTTGGTGGGCTCCATTACTTTTAATCTTGTGGAGAAGCAGAAACACCACGGTGGAGAGGCATGGCAGAGGGAAGCTGCTTACTTTGTGACACCCAGGAAACAGAGAGAGTAAAAGAGGACAGGGCTAGGGAAAAAATACAGTCTCTAAGTCATTCCTCTTGACCCATTCCTTTTAACTGGGCCTCACCTCCTAAGTTTCCATCACCTCCCAGTAAGGCCATTAAATTGTGAACTTATAAATGGATTAATCCACCAATAAGGTTAGAACTCTCATGATCCAATTAGCTTCCTAAAGCCCATCAGCTGACACCAAACCCCAGCATACAGTTTTTGGAAGACATTTTAGATCCAAGCCATGACTAGGCAAGCACTCTACTACTGAGTCACATCCCCAGTTCAAGACGATGATTTTTGAATTGAGTCCTCAAGTGTGAGAAGGGCTTTGTCATAACTAGGTTCTGGTCAAATTCAAAGCCAGAAGGGATCTCAGACGTGCTGAGAGCCTGCAGAGTCCTCCAGAAGAAGGACAGTTACTCAGTGAAGGCACTGAAGACACACCCTGTGGGAATCAGAGGTGGCAGCATCCCACATTCGGAGTGGTAGAGGCAGAATCTCAGTGTGCTTCCAGGGGGTGGAATAAATGGCCTTTATATTAAGAAAAGAGTGGTGGAAACCACCCAAGTGTTCATGAGGGAATGAACAGATAAAGAAAGTACGGTATATACATACAATGAAATATTCTTTAACTTTAAAATCTGGCACACTTTACAACATGGATGAAACTTGAAGACACTATGCTAAGTGAAATAATCCAGTAAGAATGGAATGAATACAGCGGGACTGCACTTACAGGAATTCCTGGAGTCATGGAGGAAAAAAAAGGCAGAATGGTAGCTCCCATGGGCCAGGAGGAGAAGTTACCGTGTCACTGGCAGAGTTTCGGGGAGAAAGATGGAAAGCTCCGGAGAGAGATGGTGGCAATGGTTTCACAATATGGGTATACTTAATGTTACAAAACAAGGTTTTAAAATGGGTAAAATGGTAAATTTTATGTATATTTAAACACAAAAATACTTTTGCTGACTGAAAGAGTTATTTCATGTTTCATTTCTCTGGGAGGTTCCAACCCTGCTGAAACACTGGCCGTGGCAGATTTTGCCAGACAACAGCACACGCCCTAAGAACGGCACCCGGACATTCACATTCAGGGCTTAGCAGACTGGAAATTAAACGTGATAGAGATTAGGCTACCAAAAAAAGATAATGATATTTTCCTATGTAAGGAAGATGGCCATCTCCTCACTGTAACATCATGCAGGGAAAGAGCAGATGAGGGGCCTCTGAGGCTCCTTTCCCAAGCATACTAATTCACTCATGAGGGCTGCACTATCCCGACCTAATCACCTCCCAAAGGCTCCCCTCCTGATGCACCAAGGGATCAGCTTCAACATGTGTGTGTGTGTGTCCCCGCGCACACACACACACGCATGTGGCAGGGCGGGGGACGTTCAGCTAATGGTACATAAATTCTTCAGATCCTTTTAAAGCAAATAAACATCACCTACAGAGAGATGAGTAAGAAACCTACAAAACTAATCTCCATTTTCAGACAGGAATAGATCTCTATACAAAGAGGAATATGATAGCAAAGGGAGTGGGGACAACTTGAGCTAGACATCAAAATCCACATCTGCCTGCTATGGATTTTCCCTGCAGGAAGAGGTTGTTCCCTCCTGTGAATTGTCCTCTGTGGGCCCCAAAATAACATCAGAGCCCCACCCCGGGAAATGTCCCTTCCTGGGAGATGAGCCTTTCCTTCCGGGCCCAGGTCTTCAGATATGTCCCTTGTCCTACATTGTTCCCTGTGGCTCAGTTCTCACCTAGAGATGTTTCCTGTGGTTGATCAGGGATATTCTCACCTAGAGCTATTTCCTGTGGTTGATCAGGGATATTCTGTGATTTCCTGGCTGTTGTTTTTGTTCTGTATATCCTCTCTACAGTTAGAATGTGAGCTTTTATTTTCCTGTGTTCTGAGAATTTTATATGGGCATGTCGCCCTAACTATAGGCTTGCCCACAATGGTAGTGTTTCTGTCAGACATTTCAGGCTTGTGCTACGCTTCAGATTTTCATACTTCAGTACGCTGGTTTCTCCTGTGTGGAACTGGCTTAGTTTTTGATATGAGACATCTATCGAACGTGTATACAGGGACCATTTTCACCTTCCAGGAATGTATCAAAATATTCAACCTCTTTTCCTGCCCTAGGTTTTATAAACCACTCTCCCTGTGGCCCAGTGTCTATATATAACTTGGGCTGTCTTCTTCATGATGGCCCTACCCACTGTGGCAACACATACACATATACCCTCACCCAGCATGTACTCCACTTGGGGACTGTTTGCTCAAAGTGCCTGCGCTTCTGTTCCCAAATCCCTCAGGCTCCTTCCATCCCACCCCTTGCCTTTCCTCCTGTCAGAGCTTCTACTTTCTGCTCGGTCCAGAGGCTTGAATGCCTCACCCTCGTTGATCAGATGCCTTTGTATTACAGCAGTTTCTTGCTGCCAGGAAAAGTACCTTCCCTTCGCAGAGGCTGTGGAGCCTAGTGCTCCTACTAGATAAGGCACAAGACAATACAGTTTGGTAATTTTAAGCAAAAGTGCATGTTTCCCTGAGTTAAGTATACTACACATATAATTTATGAATTAATAAATGATAGATGAGGAAACAGCTTGTCTTTTTTGTTTGTTTTGTTTTGATTTGAGACAGTTTCACTATATACCTCAGGCTGGCCTCGAACTTGCAGCAATCCTCCTGGCTCAGCCTCCTGAGTGCTAGCATTACAGGTGTACAACCATGCCTGGCTCAGGAAATAGTTTCTTTACTCTTTTTTATTTTTTTCAGTACTGGGGGTTGCACACAGGACTTCACACATACTAGCAAGTGCTGTACCGCTGAACTACATCCCTAGCTTTGTTATTTTTATTCAAAATAATTTGTTTTACTTATTAAAAAAAAAAAACCATTGAATTTTCCTCATTTACATGTCCCATAATCCCCCCATCCTTCCTTTAGAGGGGAGAACTTCTTAGTGGATGCCTGAAAATTAAGTAGTACCAAAGCCTATAATTGTTATTTTTTCCCTCTACATGAACATACCTAGGATAAAGTTTGATTTATAAATTAGACACGGTAAGAGATCGGCAACAATAACTTAGCAACCTCAGCATATGGTTTTATTCTTTCCTTAAATTGAGAAGTTTCACCTTTTCACTTAAAGAAAATCCTTCACAACTTTTCACTGACATGTAAAAATCACCAGCATCCCTATTCTTGCATATTGGGGTCATTATTAAGTACAATCAGTGTTACTTGAACACAAGCCCTGTCATATGGATAATAGATTTGATAACTGAAAGGGCTAGTGAGTAGTGAGTAGTGAGTGGGTAGCATATACAGTGTAGAAACACTGGCTGAAAGTTTGATTTATGCCAAACAGGATGGCATGGGATTTCATCATGCTGCTAAGACCAACATGCAATTTAAAAGTTATGAATTGTGTATTTCTCGAATTTTTCACTTAGTATTTTTGGACTTTAGGCAAGTAAAATCACAGAAAGGAAAATCATGGTTAAGAAGAGACTACTGTATTTAATTAACAAGGATTTAATTACATTAAACTTTTCAGTAATGTACCATGTGAAAGAGTACATTTCTATTATTATATCTTTCAAAAATTATTTAGATGGATGCTAAATGTTGTCTTTGGTCTGTGTAGACTGCTTAAATCTAGACACTAAACAGAATGCTTGGCTATATTTTTTTTAAATTGTAAATGAATTTTCTCCTCTCTTATCTAAAGTGGAAAGCTCTGCATTGAAACAGTTTAGAGAGTTATGGAATAATCATTAGAAGAAAAATTTTTTTGATAGGAAATTGGCCCCCAATCAAGGTGACATATTCTTTGGGTTTTAGCTGGGAGAGTTTGTACCCATCTATCCACTTTTTTTGTACCACATACTCTCATTTATTAGGTTGTTACATAACAATAGAGAGTTTACTATCTTTTGGTGGCACTACGAGTGTTGCTCCCCGTAGCGCTTTTAATGACACATAACTAAAATACAGCATTACATGAAAGTGCTTATGTGAGACATGTTTAGAATATACCTCATTGTTTTTCTTTGAACTGCTTCCCTTTTCAGGAATTCCAGACGCTCTTTTTTTCTTGGAAGATGTGTCAGCAGTGGCTTGCTACTCCTTTTACCAATCATAACCTGGCACAATAATAAGCAAATAGAATGATTTGATGGAGAAATATAACCATGTAAGTTAACACAAATTGCATGACCTATTGATAACCCACTTGAACTGGCAACAAATATGCATCTGCCTCAAATCCAGCACATCTATTCTTTAACCTAAATTTCTGGCATACTTCCAGATATATTGTGATCTTTGCATCTTCTCCCAGATCAAAACTCCCTTATAATGTGCTCAGGATAGGGCTGTACCTTAGGGTTTCAGTGGGTGGCCATCTTGGGGTAGGCATGGAGATAATGTAGCTGCTGCAATTGTATCAGCGGCCAACAGCAGGTGTCCCAGAGTGTTTTAAACTCAGAATCTTGGACTTGAGTTGCTCAGCTTTGTTGCCTTTCTGCATTTGTTCAAGTTCTTATGTAACACTGCAGCACTCCTGCCTACTTCCAGTGGGCATCACATCTTGAATTAAGTGCTAGCTTCAACTAATCATTAGGCAGCCGCCTTATCAGCATTGCCTTCTGTTTGTCTACACCTGACAAAGATCCCAGAGAATGTCGCTTCGGTTTTCTTTTTCAGCATGAAAGCAAGTGCGGAGGAACCTGATCAAATTCCATATCCTCTTAATCACTGCCAGAATGTACTCTGGCTTCCATGGCAATCAGTGGCTGCTATTACTTTCAGCTAAGTTACTACTACCCTCTCTTCTTTTAAAAGAAATTAGAGTTTATGACTTCTTGATCTTTTAATTTGTGACTTTGAAATCACAAATGGGACAAAGTTTTGTTTGTTTCTAAGAGTTCCCACTTGAACCCATCTAAAAATATAAACAGAGCAGCTACATTGAAGAGGAATGCAAATGTACACATTTCTCTATGGTTGTATTATTATGTTTCTCTACATTTCTCTCTAAAAGCATGACCCTCATTTTTAGGTAACTGAAAAAAAATCCTATTCATTAAATATTAGAATTATTTTGCTTCTGTCCCTTAAAGTATTTGTATGCATCTTTTAATTCTTTCTTGTAGCACAAAAGTAAGAAACCACCACCCCCTTTCTAAGGTTAGCCCCTTTGACTGTTAACTGTGTCCCACTTCTGAGTCATTTAGGCATCAATTAATCAAAAAAAGCCTGTGACATGCTAGGTGTTCATTACAGAGATGGAGAAAAATGTGACCGAATCATGTTCTCTGCCATCATGGAGCAATGACATCTTTAAATTGGGCAATGTCTGTCAAGTTGCTCTCCCAAACACGAACAATCCCTCCCCATCACTTGCCCAGTATTTCAACTTCTGTTTCTTTTTGACTCCTTTTTCTTTCCTTTAAAATTTTACCTATTTCAAAAGATCATGTTTGTTTGATTATTACTAATGCCCATTCAGCTACTCTCAAGCCCTTTTTCTTCTGAACCGCTCATCCACCGTTCTTTCCATGACTTTCCAGAAACTTGTCTGATTCAGCATTAGATATTTTCTGATGAACCAGGTCTGACCATAAGAACCCAAAGACAGACTTGTTACGATGGCAGTTCCTGAACCATCCTTGGAAATTTCTAGTATTATATGTCTGAGTTGGGGGGGTCATAGACTCTATAGTTTCAATAAGCCACTTCTATGACCCCTAATGTGTTTTACCATCTCTCAACTCTAGCCTGTCTAAATAAGCTCATCAGTTATTTCATTCCCCTACTGACTTCCCTTCCTGGTTTTCTGCTTTCTATTTATGACTCTCATTTCCTCATTATTCAGGATTTAAAATCCTAGAGGCTTGATTCTTGTCCTTTCCTATGGTGTGTCCAGCCCGATGCTTTGTCCTGCCAATTCTCTCCAACACGGTATCTTTCATGTTACTCTTTCTTTTTCCTTCCCTCCCTTTCTTCCATCTTTTCTTTTTTCTCTTTTCTTTTGTCTTATTTTCCTGCCATGCCATGATTCAGGAACTTTTTGCTTAATGGCTGCTGACACAGCTGCTTGCTCATCTCCCTGATTTCAGACCCTCTTCAGAAACTCCAATTTATCCCACATTGTCTTAATTCTGCGTTTTTGCCAGGATGCTAACGTACCAATTTAGAAAGAGAGAGCTGAGGGGACAGGTGCACGATGTGGCTAATTTGTTTCTCAAAGGCAAATGATATCGGAAGCTAATGTACCATCAAAAGGACAATTGGTGTACGTGGCATCAGAGCAGAGGAGTTAATTATAAAAGTTGGTCAGTCTAATGGTATGAGGAACAAGTAGCAAGATACACCTATTTCCACAATGGAGATAAGTTTAGTCCTCAGACTAGCTGTGCCCTATGCTTGTGACAGGACACCCTTTTGCTGGGCAGTGCTGGGATGGACACTGCTAACACTGCCTCTGTGACTCCTAGTTGTCTCAGTCTCTGACTGACACCTCGTGGGTGCCCATTAGGGACATCAACATACCCATCCAATTCCTATCAAACTAGTTGGCTGTGGAGCCATTCACTCATTTGTGCTACCTCTGGATATTCTTGCTCTGACACTTGATTATAAATTTAATTCTCAAAGTGGTCTGAGTCTCCCTGTTTCCAAGTTCTTGGTGTAAGACAGCATATCAGTAGCCACAATTTACCACGAATAATAATCCAATAACAATACATAAAATTAGGAAGAAATTATACTATCAACATGATTATTTTTGGACCTCTTAATATGTATTTCATGTCATTATAACTGAAGTGTAATATCCATATATAATAACATTTTCATTTCAGCTTTCCCAGAGAAATGCAATAAAAGCTGAAACTAGAAACTGTGAGGCTAGAAAAGAAGAAAACAAGAGCTGAAAAATAAGAGTGTTAGTAAGGGCATACATAATGAAAAGATAGTAAAGTAGAGAATTACAAATAAATTGTACAGAAGAGGTCTAACTGAAGGGAATGGTACATCTTTTCTACAAAACAATTACAGAATTAAACAAGGTTGCCAAAAACATTTCTGGGATCTGGAAACTGTCCAAAAATAAATGATAAATAGAGACGCACTTGTTAAAAACCAAAACAAAAAACTTTCTGAACTTCATGAATAAACAGTGAAAGTGTGCCATTTTTGTCCAAGAATCTTCCCCATCCCACATCTACTCCTGGCTCTGTAAGCATGGTATACAGTTCTCCCAGGATGGTGCCCATGAAAGCCAGCTTCCCCACTGACAAGTTGCAGAGCAGCGGAAATGTTCTCTCAATGACTTTGCCAGGGAAAGTAACATATCTGGTAAAAAATGAAAGGGATGGTCCTGAGATTTCAGGCCTGCAGATAAGCTCCCTTTACTAGTTGGCCAACTGGAAAGCTGCACATACAGGTAGGAACAACCTGAGAGTCCACACTCTCCACATACTTCTAGCTAATTGGAAGACCACATACAGGGGGAAGGAAGATGTAAGAGACTCCGCCACAATCCCCAAAGTAGAAGCCACAGACTTTAAAATGCCTGAAATTTAAATATAATCCTCAAATTACACACGGGTTCCTTGACACAAGGTGGAAGCTTTACTGGCCTGAGTGTTTGAATGCATTTACCAATGATTGGCCAACTTCAAAGCCATGTAGACATGTGCAAAAACCATGGAAAGTTAGGCTGCAGAGTGAGAGTAGAAATACAACAATCATAGTAGACATCACCAGCTAGATATCATAGTGAGTATAGATACCACAAAATAAGTCAAGAGAAGGTACTAAAACAAACTGAACAAAAATCTAGCAATAATCAATTCTTTCACACACAAAATGTATTTAAAGACAATACAATATACTGTATTATCCGAAATATCCACTTTTCAACAAAATATTATGCAGAGACATAAAGAGAAACAGAAAGTGCACGTCATAGACAGAGGAAAAGTTGACATTATAAATTATCTTTGATTATGACCAGATATATTTAGCAGATCCATTATGTCAAAGTAGTTATTATAAATATGTTTAAAGAACTAAAGGAAACCATGTTCAAAGCATTAAAAGAAAATATGACATGGCAACAAATGAGAAAAATAAAAAAGAAACTACAAAAATAAAGGTAAAACAGAATAAAAATATTAATCAAAAGTAAAACTGAAATAAGATTCAACAGTACAATTAAGAAGGGATAAAGCACTGGTCTAGAAGATAGATTTATCCAATTTAGGGTCTATAATTTAAAAAAAACTGGGAGAAAAATATTTAAGAAAAATTAGAACCTCAGAGTCTTGTAGGGAAATATCAAGCTTACTAACTACCCATAATGGGAGTTCCAGAGAGAGAGAAGGGGACAGAAAAAAATTTGAAGAAATAATGGCCAAAACCTTCTTGAAATTGATGATGAGTATACTAGAATTTAATAATCCCCAAGTTAAAAAAAAAAAAAAACAAAGAATTTCATGCCTAGACTTGCTTAACCCTTGAAATAATAAAATTGAAAGTAGAAAGAGAAAAGGAAAAAGTCACATGTTGGAGAGCCATATAATTAGGACCCTGTTTTCATCAGAGCAAAAGGAAGCCACAAGACAACAGAATGACATCTCTCAAAATGAAATCTGAGAGAAATTAAAAATTATCTTGAACTGAATGAAAATGAAAACACAGTATATCAAAATTTCTGGGATGCAGCTAAACCAGTGCAGTGAAGGAAATTTAAAACTTTATATATTTATATAAGAAAAGAAAAAAGATTTCAATCATCTAAACTTCTATCTCAAGAATTTGCAGAAACAAGACCAAATTAAGTCCAAAGCAGGTGGAATCAAGAAATAACAAAGCAGAAACCAGTGACATACAAAACAGAATAATAAAGAAAATTGATGAAATAACAACTTAATTCTCTGAAAAAATAAAATTGACAAATCTTTAGTTAAATGTATTAAGAGATAGAAGACACAATTTTTAAAACTAGGAATGATACAAGGGCCATCACTGCAGACTACAGAAATTAAAAGAATTGTAAAAATGGCAGAAGAAGACAGAAAGGAAAGAAAAAGGAAAGGACATTCAGGTTTGAAAGGAAAAACTGCTTTTACTTTTTATGTCCAGACTTCATTACCTTGTTCATAGAAAATCACAAAGAATCTACAAAAATTACTAGAAATAATGAGTTCAGTAAATTTACAAGATACAAGCTCAGTATACCAGAATCGATTTTAAAAATACTACCAGTGAACAATCTAAAAATAAAATAGAACAACCTCATTCACAAAAACATCAGAAAGAATACCAATTAGTTGAATAAAATAAGGTAAGACTTGTATGCTGAAAACTGTAAAATGTACAGAGAGGAATTTTAAAAGATCTAATTAAATAAAATTACTCCATGTCTATGGAATAGAAGAATAGCATTTTGATTATTCCCAAATTGTTCTATAGATTCAATAAAATATAAAAATCCTAGGAGTTATTTTCAGAGAAATTGGTAAGATGATCTTAAATTTTCTTACAGAAATGCAAAAGAACTAGAATTGCCAAACCAATTTTGAAAAATAAGAACAAAGCAGGAGCACACACTATATCAAATTTTAAAACTTATAGTAAAACCACAGAAATCAAAGTGTGGAATTTGCATAAGGATAAATGCCTAAATCAGCAGAGCAGAATTCAGAATGTAGAAATCAACTATCACATTTCTTCTCAATTGTTTTCTAAAATTAAATATTTTTATTTTGAGATCATTGTAGTAATATGAAATTGTAACAAATAATACAAAGTGATTCCATATATTCTTTACTGAATTTTCCTGATGATTACATTTCACAAAAATACAGTTCAATGTCACAGCCAACATATGGACAAAATCAAGATAAACAATTTTTCTGTCACTATAAAGAGATTCCATGTACTCTTTGTAGTTTTCTCCCATGATAACTCTCACGAAACTGTAGTTCATAATATCACAGCCAAGATACTGACATTGAGAGAAACAAAATGTAGAATATTTGCATCACCACGAAGATCCTTCTTTGCTTTCTTGTACCCATATCACTTCATTTCTCTCACATCACTCTTGACTTCTTGCAAACAGTAATCTATTCTCCAGTTCTGTAATTTTCTCATTTTATGAATATTACATAAATGAAATCATACAAGTGACCATTTGAAATTGGATTTTTCCCACTCAGCATAATTCTCTGTAGATAACTCAAATTGTTGAGAATCAACAGTTTTCCCCTTTTCATTGCTGAGTAGTATGCAGTGGTATCAACGATTTGTTTAACCAATCATCTACTGAAAATTTTAAATGTTTCCAATTTTGGCTATTACAAAAGAACACTGTGTGCAGGTTTCTGCATGAACATAATTTTCACTGGGATAAATTCCGCAAAGTTAAGTTGTTGGGTTGTGTAGTAATGAAACATTTAATTTTTTAGGAACTGCCAAACTATTTTCCAGAGTGTCTATACTACTTCACATCACTATTAGCGATGTGTGAGTGATCTCACTTCTCCATATCCTTGCCAATGCATGGTGCTGTCATTTTTTATGTCATCCCTAGTGAAAGGAGGGCAGTGATATCTCATTGTGGTTTTCATTTGCTTTTCCTAGTGGCTAATGATCTTGAACATCTTTTCATCTGCTAGTTTGCCATCCATATATTCTCTTTACTGAAATTCCTATTCCTATCATTTGCCCATTTTCTAATTGGATCTATTTATTTTTACTATTGAGCTTTAAGAGTTTTCTATATATTCTAGATACTAACCCCTTGTTGGATATATTTTCTCTCATTCTGCAGTTTTTCTTTTCATTCTTCTAATCAGGTTTTGCACAGAGGAATGTCATTGTCATTAGGGAAACATGCTTTTCAACAACAACAAGGTGACAGCTACTATCATCCGCACATACCAGCGGATGTGCAGGCTCTCCTCAGGCTGGCTCACTGCAACCAGCTTTCAACTTTACAGTGGTGCAAAGGCAAGAGGTGTTCAGTAGACTCTGTATCACGAATTTTGATCTTTTTTGGGCTAGCAGCACTCTTTCGACACTAGGCAGCAGCAGAAAGTTGGAGTTTTCCAGCCAAGTAGTCATGAGGGGAACAGTACTCTCCAGTGGACTGTGTGGCTAAACGCTGATGTACTGACGGTTAAGTACTCAACACATTTTCAACTTATGGTGAGTTTATTGGGATGTAATCCCCTCACAAGTCAAGGAGCATCCATAATCTGATTGAAGACATCAAAAATGAGGATGTTGACAATCTAGGACTCTCATTCATTGCTGGTGGTCATGTAAAACTATACAACTACATTGGAAAAGTTTGTTTTGTTCCTGAAAATAAATATAAAATTTTCATACAACTCATTACTTCTTCTTCTAGGTATCTATCAAAGAGAACTGAAAACTAATATGCACATAAAGATTTATACCAATGCCATCCATGCAGCTTCAAACAAGACATGATCTTAATGTTTATCAAATGGAGACTATATAAACAACATATAATGTATTTATACAGTGGAATATTGTTCCCAATATAAAAAGAAATAACATTAACATTCTACAACATGGATAGACCTCAAAAACATTATAGTAATGAAAAGAATCTAGACACAAAAAACTACACATTGAAGATTCCATTTTTATGAATTTCCCAGAAAAGGCAAATCTCTATGGTGAGAAAACAGGTCAGTTGTTGCATGGGATTGAGGGTAAGATGGGATTCACTGCAAATGATAAGGAGTGAAGCTTATGGGGGTATTAGATATACTCTAAAAGTGAGTTGTGATGACTTGCACAACTCTTCAAATTTACTGAAAATCATCAACTTCCACACTTACAGCGGCTGAGCTTTGTGGAATGCAAATTATTCTCCAATGAAGCTGTTGAAAAAATAAATTGTGTGAAAAGCCATGCTAATCCTTTTTTTTTTCCTAAATACTTTTCTTGCAGCACCAGTTTAATAAGTTATCACCACCTTTCCACTCTACTTTTAGGAAAGTCAGACATGGTGAATAAGAAGGAGAAAAAAAACTAAGTTATTTAGGCCTATGCTCTTATATCTCTTCAGGAATTGTATTTTAAGGATTCCCTTAAGTACTAGATGTTAGCAAGCTGGGAGAATGGAGCCAGACAGATACCAAAAGACTATTTTTCTTCCCTAAAGTGAACTTTTAAAGCTGGTATTTGTTCTACCACTAAGCATTTCCTGGGGATGCTCTCAGTGGGCTGTGCCGAAATATTGAGAAATTGCCATGTCATTGCACCTTTCCAACCTGTGGTGTGTGTAATGATATAATTCAAGTGATTGCTTTTGCTCAGAGAGTTTAAACTTTCACAATGAGTAAATAATATTCTTAGGCTGGAATCACAATTATTCACAAATTAATTACGTAGCGTTTCTATTCCCTTACCTGAACAGCTATCATGTGATTCTGAAGAAACTTGTGATTATTTTTCACCTGTGTTAATTTAGCGCACAATTGTGTGATCATTAGTTTGAGGCCCTAAGACAGAGTAATCAGAGTCAGGAGCAAAAGACATTATAATGCAATTCTTGTCTGCTCCAAGCAGAGTCTGTATTCTGTTGATGATAAACTATACTCTGTTGTCAATAAAACCATTGCTTGACAGGATGAATGCGGTAGATTGCCTTCTATTTAAATTCGTTCTTTGTGTACCAGACTCTAGTATTTCCACACACAGCCACAGCTTATGTAATAATTATCTGGGTCCAATCACTTACAGGTGACTTTGTTGATAACCTTGTCAGAGGCATTCTGTTTGGTAAACAGTGTTGATGGCATTTTGGGCAGCATACAAGTGATAGGAAACACTTGTGTCACAGTGCATTTATTTCTTTGATACACACAGCTCACATTAAAGACCCATCAGGGACGCAGATATTTTGTAGTGTAGAGTACACGGGTGTGTCCCTGGCTCATTTCTTCCCAAGGTGTTTTGGGTGGTCACTTGTGGCTGAGTTTGGCACAATGAACCAAGTTAGAATGACATGTGGTACTACCACAGTAGGCATTTTATCCTGATTTCAAATTCCAAGTGACAGTTTTTCCTTTTTCACTAAAACCTAACTGGTTAGATTGGCAATCTGCTTATTTTGGCAGGTCACATTTGTATGAACACTTTCCAAAGAGGGAAGAAGATGAGGAAAATGAGAATAAAGAGAGTATAAAGCGCACAGGCTTCTGATGCTTAATATTCTGTTCTCAAAACTACTCAAGCTTCATCTCTGAACAGTAAACTTATCACCATTTAGTCAGTTCATTTCTCTAAGGCTCATCTATAAAATGGGAATGAGTTTTCTTTTTTTTCTTTTTGTACAAATAAGATACTCTACGTGGAAACTTTAGAATAGGGTCTAGCATATAATAAATGGTCAATAAATATTAGGTATTGTTAACATTAACTTTTAAAATTTTATGTCAATGACGACTAAATATTTTCAAGACAGATTATTTTATTTGCTCAATTTTAAGCTTTAAGAACAGGAACAAAAATGTATTTTTATATATCAGAACATTGGGCAGGAAATTCTAATTAACTTTACACATTATTTAAGATGTGCCTCACCATCACTAAGCCTCACATTACAGGCATTTGATTAACATATTTCTTGCAAAAATTTACAAATTAGTGTAGGTACTTCAAAAGATTAGTGTGAAATTATTTAACTGGGATTCTGAAGATCCAAAATAAAATTTTTTAAGTTTCAGATTCTCATAAATAACATCACATTAGTAGTGTCTGTCACATGACTACATCAACAAGTGTGTTAATGATAATGTTGGAAAATCAAACCTAACTCACAGCATAACTCAATATGAATAAAAGCCAAGTGGGAAGGTAAGGAATCTAGCGATTTTAAAATGAAAGTTAAGCACAGGTAGCAATACTATGCATTGCATTTCGTTAACTTCACTAGATTGAGCCTAGAGAATTGGTAAAGCATCCTTTCTGGTCTGAGGGTGTTTCTAGAGATGACTGCCAAGTGAGTCAATGAACTGATAACTGATAGAGGAAGAACTGCCCTGTATATGGACATTGTAATCTCATGGACTCTGGGACAAGATGGAACAGGAAGTAGAAAAGGAGGGGCAGCTCTAGCTGTGGCTCTTTCTTTCCAAAGAACACATTTTGTGCTGCTACTTCTTGTGCACATCAGACTTAAGGTTCTTCTTCCTTTAGACCTGTTCCTGTGGCCTTCTGTGGGGCTTGTGGGCTTTCAGCCTTGGGCGGGGCCTGCAACACTGATCCCTCTTATTCTGTGGCTTTTGGATTCGTGGACTAAGATGATGCTGGCTTCCCTGGCTCTCTGGCCTGCAGGCAGCCATCAGGAAACCTTTCAGGGCCTGTGGTTCTGTGAGCCAATCTAGTAAACATTCTCTTATACAAATACATATTTTATTAGTTTTGATTCTCTGGAGAACCCTGCCTAATACAATTCCCACAGACAAAAATATTAATTTTTCCACCTGGATACATTTCCTTCTTTAAGATGCAAAGACAGGACTTTTGATATCCATCTCAAATTACTGCTGGAAATATTAGTTAAATACCAAGTAATGAAAAGTTATATTCATTTCTGCTGTTTAGCAGCTGAGTTCAATTCAACTCCACTTATTTTAGCTAAAAAGTTTTCAGCATAGACATTTCTGGAATTTGTAAATTCAATGTTAAGTGCTATAGAATATCATTTGAATAATTATTGTTTACCTTTTCATTTATGCAAAACAAGAACCTGGTAGAGAAATAAAATCCTTTCCATGAAATTACTGTAGGATGCAGACATTATATCTAATTCATGATGCCAGTTCATGACTCTTCTCATCAAAGGTTTTCTGAGTACCAATGTCTGAATTTTTATGGAAAAGTAACCATAACCGTAATAACAATAAAACCTGCAATAGTGAGGAATACCTGAGAAACATGCCCCCAATTTAAAGATCCCTTGTGGGCTTGTGAGATAGATTTTAACATTCTTTAAAGGATCCCAATACTCAGTTCAATGAGAGATACCTGATTCCTTCCAAAAAGACTTGCTTTTTAATTTAAACCTGTCCACTGAATTAGAATCTGTAAATAACTAATTTACCATTATCTTGTCAGAGGAGTTTACCCATGGGGGGGAAAACCTTAGTTTAAGAAAAGATGAAATATACAGCACCAAAAACAAACAAACAAAAAAGATAAAATAATCATAAAAGGTCAGAATTATTGTGGAGTTTATTTTGTACATTTTCTTTCTCTCAAGGATCTGTGCTGCCCATTTTTCGAAACCTGAAAAAAGTCAGGGGTGATAGCACATGCCTATAATCCTAGCACTCAAGAAGCTGAGGCAGGAGGTTTATTGTGAGTTCAAGGCCAGTCTGAACTACATAGCAAGTTTAAGGCCAGCCTGTACTATGCAGCAAGACCCTATAGCAAAACAAAACAAAAAACCTGAAAAAAATTTCCTCACATGTTATATTGAGTTTTGTACTTGGTTTTGGTGAGAAAGCAAATTTCCTAGTTACTCTATCAATGATGGAAGGGGAAGTTCTATTTTCTACATTCATACTCTGATTCCGCAGAATATTCCATGGTAATATTTAAATCTCAACATGATTTATCCTGACATCTTGGTCTGTGGGTCACTCTTTGTCCACTGTGAGTGTGCTTGGATTAAAAAAAAAAATTATATATTTTTCCACAAAAAAAGTTGTCAAGATAGATCTGTAAAATATAAACATCAAAGTCAAATGTTAACTACTTTTTCTCTGCTTTATTTGACTTCTATATATAATAAAGATTTGACTGTTTTATTCTAAATGTATTTTCTAGATCAAATTTTTTCTTAAGTGACAGTGTCTATTGCCCCTTTTTTATTGTTGATTATAGGTTTGCAGTTAGGGATAGTTTTAAATAACTACTAACATGAGATTCATCTGATGGATGCTCCTGACATTAGCTCTATCTTCCCATAAGAAGGCTAGTTTTATATAAATCAGAATAAGAATCTTGGGTTATAAATTTAATATTTATTACATATTTTATCTTCTTGGCTCAGCAGTGGAACATATTAGCTTCCTAGAGTTTCCAGTAAAGGCTGAAACCAGCTGTTCTGATCGCGTCTTTTGTTTGTCTGAGAGAGAGAGGATGCTGAAGCATTCAAATTTATTTTTGTACCTTTCTATACTCACTAGGAAAAAAATGGCGAATTTCATACAAATTCAGCACATTGGTACCCTGGATCAAACATAGTTTCATATCTCCTGAATTGCAGATTTGCTAGACTTTCACCTTACTGCTCTCTTTCTATATGAGGCTTTTAACTCCACACTTTCCTTGGTTCATTTCTCATAGATACTTTTGGGTCAATTACAATTTTGCCTCACTGCTTGCCTTGTTCTCTGCCAGCAAGATAAACACTGAGCAGAGCCTTTTATCTTAGCAGGGCCTCTCCAGATACAACATTCAAACGACTTTTCTCTCCTCCATGTATTATTTATGGCATTTGAAGTTGTTGTTTCACTTTGGGTGTGAAATCAAAACTTTCTTAGGCAATGCAGCAGATGTGGCAGTACATACACACGATTACCTGCTTTCCTGTCGTTTAGTCCCTGGTACTTCCTTTGCCTAATCGCTTTCAGCTGAGTTATTTTCTGACACTAACAATATGAATTTGGGTTTACAGGGCTTTCAGGCTGAGGAACAGTTTTAAACTCAGCCACATGGAAGGGTGATGTTCAGCTTTGTTAGAGAGAGGTTATTTATGATGACAGCGAACATAGATTCATGTACAACTGTCTATTACTCTTCTACTTGCCAAGATAACCAGCTGACCACATTAGAATGTATGTTGTCTTCTTTCTGGTAAAATTTCCCCTAACTGTTGTTTATCAAAGATGGTTCATCAACACCCATCAGAGTCCTCACCCAGCCCTGTACCAACTCCGTGGGACTGAAGGCCAGAACTTGCATTTTAGACAAACATCCAAAGTGGTTCCCACACATATAAAAATTCAGAACCAGTTCTTCAGAGGAAATATTTTACAATCTGAATTGGCAAAATATTTACAAATTAGATCTGATAATGTAATCTGGGGAATTCATATGTGAGGTGTTAGTGTTCGATTCCTGGTCTAGAACTTTGCATATGTACCTGCTGTACTTACAGCAGTAACATCTTCTGCAGCCTGAAGATGGGAAATTGGCCTTGCCTTTTGCATCTATGTTATCAATTAACATACACACTATTTTCCTATTTTATAAAGTGATAGCAAAGTCACCCTTATTGTTTAAGTACTTTTTAAGATCATCAGTTTTCTGGATCATTTATTATTGTAATTGTGGCAAATGATCATGGCATCATCTCTCTGTGAACTGGGACGAGTGGCGCCTGCTGGGATCCTTGTAACTTTCTGCAGATATTCTTGTTGATATTAAAAGAACAAATGGGATCCCTCAGTGGATGCTCTTATTCCCTTATACAACTAACAAAGAAATAGCTCTGGACAGTTACCAGGCTCCATACTGCTTCCTCGCTTACTATCTAGACAGTGCAAAGTCAGAAACCCAGAGTGGCCCCTCAGTTGGTCTCCTTGCTCTCAACAATCACTTCTTACCACAATAGCCAGAGTGATCTTTAAAAATGTGATTTCAATCATGCCACTCCCTTAGTTAAAACCCTTTGATGGCTTTCTGTGGCAGATGCCCAGCTGTACTGCCCACACATGTCTCCAGGGCTGAAGCACTAATTTCCTCAGATGCTGGGACAGCTGACAGCTGACAACCTCAGCTGAGACTCTATCTAGGCACTGCCTGTGCCGAAGAGAGTTGCCTCACCCAAAGTTACCCTCAGGCAGCTCCATCCACTGATGTTGGAGGCAGGGCTGGTAAGCCTGCTTCATAGTGGACGGTCTACCTTTAGAACTCCCAGTGGGATAGGCCAGTTCAACTTCTCCCTCAGCCAAATCTTGCTTCTTTTATACTTCTGCAGGTATAGATACCCGAGTTCCCTTCTCAGAAACTCCCTGCCAATCATTTCCACCTCTAAATCCATCCCAGAGAACTCAACTCCTGAGACTTCTCTCACTCAGAAAAAAGAGCCGCAGTCCTTTTCTGGGGCTCCATGTGGTCTGGGTCTGTGGTTGCAACACTTTATACTTCTGTTAGTTAGGGTGGACTATCTACTGTATTGAAGAGACTAAAGTGCGATGGCTGCATACAACAAAATTTCATTTATTACTTAGATTTCAAAGTGGGCAGTGCTGATTTCTCTCTCTGAGCAACGCTGAGCTTTGCCTTCTACAGAATGAGGCTTACAGTGTTATCACATGTGACAGTGGAAGGAGAGGGTAAGGAAGGCACACCCCTTATGCTTCTGGGTGCATATCCGCTTCCATTCCACTGACAAGAGTAAGTCAAATGGCCTAGCTGTTCAGGGAGCTAGGAAATGGCTTTGGGTACTCTGATCTGCGTGAGGGGAAGTAAGAGTCACCATAGACCTGTAGGTGTCTCAGCCTTTAATACTGTTGGTGGGTAATGTCATATAATCGTTCAAAATGATTTCTCCAAATGACACCCTAATGAGTCAAAAATCACCGTTTTTTTTTAAAAGCAGAGGTGATGTAATTAAGTAACTATTTATTCGATCTTACAATAGCTTTTTGAAATGTTGCCCTCTTGTTGGGTATAAAGTTGTCAAACACTCATGTACCTCTTTCTCTTAAGGTTTTGAAACATACTGAAAAACATGCCCAGAAGTCAGGTGGGGATCCTAATATGGTAATCCCTGGAACAACGACTACACCTGGACCTGAACTCAAATGCATGCTTTCAACTCCCTCTCGGCTTGATGTTAGCTAAAGGGCTGCTCCTGGAAAGGCTTGTGTGGGGCGTGCACTCTGTGAAGGAATTTAACCAATGGTCGCCCAAAGACACATCAAGTCCAGGGAGTCACAGCCACGAGAGATGACTTCCAAGATCGCTCCGAGGCAGCTAGCTCTAACCCTTGATCCTGGACATTCTTTAATTAGGAGCAGGAGTCACCAAATAGATGTATACCCCGAAGGCAGGACATTACCCAGAAAGAGAGCCACCTGATCAGGCCAACGATGACGAAACCCCATGCCTAGTTTTACCAATAAGATAAATCACCCCCTCATTAGGCTGTGATGGCGATGGTACTTTAATTTCCTAGGTTGGCAAACCGAAGCCCAGCATAAGCAGTATAATGAAACTACCACAAATCATCAAGTATCCTCTAACTAGACATTTTCCACTGTACACTCAATATGTTGTATCACTTAGTATTTACTAGAGAAACAGATATAATACGAGATACACGAATAGGTAAGAATTTATAGATTAGCTTACAAGGGCCGCCCACAGAGTCAGATGTGCAAGAATGCTGAGGGTCTGTCTGCACACTGGAGATCTGAAAGATCCAGTCGAAGTCCTGGAGCTTCCCATGGCGTGTCCTGGGTGAGTACATATCAGCCGGTCGATGGGTCTGCAATGGAAGGCTGAGGAGTCTGCTGGAAAGCTGAGGATCTGCCCCGGAAGGCTGAAGGGGCTGCACCGGAAGCTGAAGAGTGGGCACCGGAAGCCAGGAGATTACGTCCAAGGTGAAGGCGAGGAGTGGAGCTGCTGGGAAGAAACTGAAGCAGATCTGTCTGTCTTCATTTCTTCTTTATACTGTTACATCTGGAAGTGAATTGTGAGCTGCTGCCTTGCTAGAAAATGCAGTTCCTGGCGATTGTAAACCCAGTCACAGTGAAGAATGAAAGAAACCGAGTTTAAACTAAGAGAAGATGATGAAAAAGTGGGAAAAGAGATGATAGATAGCTACTGGACCAGAGGGAGCATTCGAAAGTGAAATATTCATGGACCCTTCTCTGTAGTCCCTTTTCACTGGGTTTTTCCTTGTGTTGGTGTTTGGAATCCTATTGGCTCTTGGGCTTGTCTGTCACCTCTGCCTTGATTTCTTTTAGCCCAGTGACCCTTTGTCTTTTGGCAGAGGGCAAGATTATGGGTGGGTGCCTTAGGGCCAGGTTATGTAGATGTAAGGATCAAATAAAGGGGAAGTTTGTGATTTTTATGTTAATCACACTACTTGGGGCCTTCCCCAACTAGTTCCTTTGCCTTCGTCTCTTTGTTGGAATCTAGCTGCCTTTATGTTTCTAACTATTGGATTGTAGCTGTCTTTGACTTTCAGAGTCTGGCTGTAGAGGTCAAAATTGTCTTTTAATTTTTAATAATGTCCAATGAGGCCTTTACACTATCTTTTCCCTACCTATGGGGACCCCTGTCCCTACAATACCATCCAGGTGACAAGCCACCCTAGGTGCATCTTCCACCCACAGGGCATGGAATTCCTGAGCCAATTTAATTGAGTTTCTCTTACTTAAATTGACAAAACTAATCAACCTTCACATGTGTTCTTTGTTTTCCTTCTGCTTTTGGCCTGTGAAATCTCACTGTCCATACTGTTGCTGTGAAGTTCTCTGAAACTCTTGTTCTGAATGATGCCTGATTCACGAATCATTCTTTGTTCAAATACACTCTGCTAAATTAATTTTGTCTAAAGTTGTTTTTTTTTTTAACGGAGTGGATGCTTTTTAAAAAATATTTCCTAAGAGGTGGAAGTCACAGTTCTGTGGGCTGAAGTGGCCTTTGGGTCTCTGTTCTGCTTACACTAATCTTTCTGGTAGGTTCTAGTTTTCAGAAAAGATAGCAGAGGAAGGAAGGGCACTGTTTCAAGTCTCATTTTCTACAGAAATAGCAGATCTTGGTTTCCCATGTTCATTTGCTGAGAACATAGTCACATGTCTGCACATAATAACCTTCAAAATATGCTTTAGCTCCATGTTTAAAAGAGAGAACAGATTTTTGTGGACACAGCTCCATTATACTATCCGGATATTGTTCTTCCTCCTATATAATTGATTTAGCCTTCTGAATTTCCTTTCAGTAAGTCCTGCCCAGCCAAGATTGGAAATTTAAGGCAAAAAAAGAGAGAATTGTTCTTTCTTCCTCTGAATCTTAGACTAGCTTCAGTACTACTTGGGGATCCATCAACATGGTTGGGGATGATACAACCTAGAGGATGTTGTTGGTGTGTGAGGACCCTGTTTTACCTACTGGAGTTGAAAGGTAAATTACAGTTGGGCTTGGTAGGCTAGTCTTTTATTATTTTTCTATTCCTTAATCTACAGATGTGTTTAGAAATGTCCAGTAACTTGAGTCAGTCCCCTCAGTTACTCTTGGTATTTATCAGCTATGAAGACACCTGGGCGAAGTAACAAGTGTCCACTAACTTGCTAATGCATTCTAACATCTGATGGTAATTTATTTTTTCTATTATCTTTTATTTTGCTCTGTAATTTACTTATTTGCAGGGTTTTTTTGGGGGGGGGCATGTTTGCAGTACATAATGATTACATTCCTACTGGGGAGTTGGTTCATGTGCATAACACATCTCAACCACTGATAACACTTCAGATGAAAACTTGGGTAGATAAGAATTTATCAAGAGCTATACCAGGCAGTCAATTCCAACGAGGATTGTTGACATAACTAGTGAATTCCAGGGAAACTATTTAAGTACAGTTCTTGCTTGCAAATAGCTTAGAATCTAGATTTAAAAGAGTGATGTATGGAAGATAAAAAACACCCCATTTTATAAATTATACAGGATATAATCTGTCCTTACTGAAGATCTTAAATAAAGCTATTTATCCGTTACTTTCCTATTCAAACTAAGAACAATAGCCAGGAATAATTGCAAGCCCTTGAGCATTCTACCCACTCACACAGCTGTCTTCAAAGATAAGATTTACATAGGACTGATAACAACTGAATGATTTGCAAGCCTCAGGCCCAAGTTTAATAGAATGAGCCAAAAATATTGACATTATTTTAAATTGTGAAATAAAGTTTTATCATTTTCATTTGGAATGGTCCCCCAAGCTTACTCCAAATATCTCCATCATGAAAAGAAAATATTTTACCTAAGAGTGAATTACTTCCTAAGTGTAATTTTTTTCTGTAAACATAAATCTAACATTCAGCATACTTTTCAAAGTGACTTAAGACAGTAAATGCTCTCGAGAGTTAAAAAATGCCCATAGGCATGTTATTACTGACTGTCTCAAGTAAAACCTCTTGTTTCATCAGTAGAAACAGAATCTATCCTATTTCTGCCAGAGAATGGGTTATGGTAATACTATTGTTTGGGTCCCTAATGTCTTCCAAAGGCCTCTGTGACAAAGGTTTGCTCCCAAGGGTGACACTGTTGGATGGAAGTGGAATTTTTCTGCCCTGGAAGTGGGCTGTCACATTCTGGCCTCTTCTTTCTCTCTTTTGCTTCCTGGCCAGGAGTGAATGGCCACTAGACACTGAAACGTCCAAGACTGTGAGCTCCAACCAACTTTCTCTATATATAAGCTGATCATCTCCAGTGTTTATTATAGCAATGGGATGCTGACTAACGCAGGTGAACACATTCATGGCTGCTGTTGCGGGCAAGCTCCGTTAACTGTGTCTCATGCTGAGTGTGGCTATCCCATGCCAGGCCTTTTTCAGACTTTCAAGCCAATCTAAAGGCACAAACCAGGCTGAGGAAGAGTTAGGCACCCAGCAAAGAAAGGCAGTCCTGTAACTGCTTCCTCACGAGCTCAGAGTGTCTCCTTTGCACCAACACTTTCTCTCTAGTCACACTTGACTTTGGAGCCATGTCACATCACTCAGGAAAAGTGTCCAGTGGGAAGAAATAAACTCTTGGAGTTTCTTAAAGAATTGACTAATGGTATAACTTAAAATAACCTAGCAAATATTTTGCCTACAGTTTTCTACATTTAATCCTGTTAATGTTCAAAAGATGGCAAAAAAAAAGAGAGGCTCATATATATCTGGGAATACTATTTAATATTTCTCTTGAATAATTATATTATACTTACACAAAATATAACAATATATTGAATCTTTTCTCCCATTATCCAGGATTATTTATTGAATTTTAGAACATGGATTATTATTACTGGACTATTAAAAAGTTGAGAAATACTGCAGTCCTCTTCAACTAACTTTAGCAGTTTTTAAACATTAATGTTATCTGTATATATATGTACCCAACTGAATGATTTGCAAGGTACTGCCGGTACATGAAAAATATGGGGATTTATATAAGTCAAAGACATGGAATTGTGGAGGGTGATAGTCTCATTCATTATCTGAACAGACATGTTTGAGAGTGAAAGAAGACATATTAGAAATTACACTGAGACAACAGGCATTTATTGCAACTCTCCTGGTCAATTTGAAACGTGAGTCACTTTGTCTATTCTTTCTGTCTGTCTTAGTTACTTTTCTTGTTGCTGAGACAAAATACCTGACACCCAAGAGACCATAATTGTAAATAAGGACAAAGAGGTGTAATAGATATTATATAAAAGGAGGATGGTGAGCAGAGGAGAGAAGTACTAGAAAGAAAGAAGGGGAAAAGCAGAAAGGCAACGGGAAAAAGAGGGGAAAGGGAAAATATGGAAAATGATAAATGAACCTGCTGTAAATAGGGAGGGAGGGTGCAGAGGGGAGGG
>PVJO010015561.1:0-44669 GCA_004026905.1 Hystrix cristata
GGGAAAAGGGGGATAAAGAAGAAGGTTAAAAGAAAAGTAAGATGAAAGGGGAAAAAATGGTAAAGTGTAGCTACACTTGTTGCAAATAGGGAGGGGTGGGTGAATGGAAGGGAGGGGAGGGGAAGGGGGGGAGGGGGGGAAACCAAGATGTATCATGTACAGGTACAAAATAACCATGTTGATTATGATCATTATGTATACAATGTACCAATACATGTTCTTGGTAAAAATAAAAAATCAAATATAGATGCATTCTGAGTAATGGGTGTTAGGACCTCAACATAAAAATTTTAGGGGAGAGACCACAATCCAGACCATTACAGGACAATCAATAGCGTCCTAAAGAAAGGTTATCACTACTTGAGCTAAGGTAGTTGCTATGTTGAAAAAGAAGTCTAATATAGAAGATGCTTTGAAGATAATTCCAAGAGATTTGCTTGACCGTGTTATGTGGAATAAATTAAAACTTCAATATTTGGGTTGCAAAATCACATGAATGGTGATGCTATTTTCTGAAACAGAAAAACCGGGGAAGGTCCAGGTTGTGGAGAAAGAAATGGTGGAAAATAAATCCTAAATTCAGGCCTAGGCTTTCAACTCTGAGATACTAAGACAGCAACTTAATGGCTGGAGGGAAAGAGAGAGTAGATGGGGCTAGAGATGCATATGGATAGATAGCATCTAAAGCCTTGAGATCACAAGAGGCCCCTAAATAGTAAATAGAGCTAGAAAAGTTTGCAGGAAATGGTTGCCTTGGAGGAGAATGGGGAGGGAGGCAGGACCATCAAAGACAGAGAGACAAGAACTGCCTAGCAAAGACAAAGAAGGAATGAACTCAACTGTAGTGTCCTGGAGTTAAGCCAAGAAAATTCCACAAGAATGAAAGATGGTGAGCTGTGCCCAATGCTACTAAAAAGACTAAGAGAAATTGTGGATTGTCATCATGGATACAGTGTTTTTAAGTATGAGTCAGAAGAAAGTTTACATTATAAGAGCAACCTAAACACTTTCATACATGCATTTTAAAGTTTTCAATCCCACAGAGCCTATAGGTAGCAGTAACATTTCTATGACTACGCTTCTTAGAACAACCATGAAGCACATCCAGGAAGAAAACATCCATGCAGAGGTCAAGTACTGCAGGTTCATTAAGTGTCAGGGTCACTGCAACAGGAAGAGTCAACTGAATCCTGCCGAGTCCTGGGAACTTCCAGGGGAAGCCAGTATTCCCATAAGGGAGGGAGGATAAAATAGGAAAGTTATTGCTTATTTGCACATTTCAAAAATTCAAACTTAAGGTGATGCAAATAGAGTTTGAGCATTACTCGTGGATCAGAATAGGCAAGGTGTTCTGTACATCTTTGTGTGTACCACTTACTGTGGCTCCTTGCTAAATGTCCTAATGACCACAACCTGATGATGAAGCAGTTGCTGTGAGAAAATGCTCCATGGCATCTCATCGTACTCTTGTCAAAAGACATTCACTAAAAAAAAAAAAAAAAAAAAAAAGACATTCACTATTTTGCTGGGTCTTCTCTAGCACAACAATGACAATAGCAAAAGCCATTTTTTGACTTTTTGTTTAAATTGTTTTATGGACTAGCAGGAAGTTGCATAGAAAGATAAAAGGAGCCTCTTCTTACTGTCCCTCAGGCTCCCACAGTGCAAATTCTTGTGTATCTGTAGTATAGGAATTGACCTTGGTACAATCCAAAGTTCATTATTCATATAGACCCTCCTTTGTGCGAGTGAGTGTGCACATATGGCATGTGCACAATTTGTCATGGCTTGTGTAACTCTTCCACAATCAAGATACCTTTTCTTGTCTCTATAAGATATCCTATTTTTACCTATTAATAGACAAACCAATTCGTTCCTAATATCCCTAGCTTCAGGCAACTACTAATCAGTTCTCTACCTCTACAAGGATCAAATTTCATAATTGCTACATGTACCAGTCACTTTCCCATTGTTAGGCAAAACATCAACAAATACAATTTAAAAGAGGAGAGGATTATTTGACTCACTGTTGTGCATGGTTCAGTCCATGAGTGCCTGGTTCCAAGGCAGAAACAGCATGGTGGAAAGACATGAAGCAAAGATGCTCAACCTATGGCAACTAGGAAGCACAGAAACAGAAGAAAAAAGCCAGACAATAATATACCTTCCCAAGTCACACTTTAGTGACCCCCCCTCCTTGAACCAAGCCCCACCTCCTAACACCACATTCACCTATGAACTCAGCCACGGATTCATCCACTGATGAGTACAGTATCCCCATGATTCAATTACATTCCAAAACTCTACCTCTGAACACAAGAGACATTTGGAGGATATTTTAGGTCTACACTACAATATTTCACAACTGGCACCCAAAATACTTACGTCTATCTCATACAAAATGCATCTACGCCCATCTCCAAAAGTCTTAATAGTTCCAGCATTGCTGAAAAGTCTAAGTCCAAAGTCTCTTCTGAGACAAAAGGCACTCTTAGCTGAGACCTTATAAACCAAAAATAAAATTAAATACCTCCAAAATATAATGGCACTGGGTAAGCATTCTCACTCCTAAAGGGAAGAATAAGGGGATGAAAAGAAATAACACCAAAGCAAGAGCAAAGCTCAGCAGGGCAAAATTAAATCCTGTAGCTCCATCGGTCTGCGGCAGATTGTGGTGGGACTATGAGCTCCAAAGCGCTTGAGCAGCCCTGCCTGGCTTTGCCAGTTGTAGCCCACAAGGCCTCTCTCTTTGCCTGGCTCTGCAACTTTCTTCTCTCAGTGGACATTTCATGTTCCTGGAATCTCTAACTTCCTTGGGTTTCCACTGTGCCTACAGTTTCACTCATACAGCTTCATGCATCAGTTTGTCAGGGCCACACTTCCAGGCCTTCAAGGTCTTCCTTTGAAATCTAAGAGAAAGCCTCCAGGAACCCACAATTGTTACATTCTCCATACCTGAAAAACCAGCACCACATGGATGATGCCAAGGTCTATTGTAAGCTCAAGCAACAACCAGCCCCACTAGGACCAGAGCTGCAGGGGTCTCTGAGTGCCTGAATGGCTGAACTTGGGGATACTCTTTCTTAGCTGGACCTGAGTGGGCAGGGCACCCTAAGGCTCTCTTCTCAAGACAAAGCTTTCAAAAGTGTTTATTCTTTTACACCCTTGAGCCTGCGATGAGTGAAATCTAGCCAGTTCCTAAGGCACCCTCAAGGCATCTTTCGTATTGTTCCAGTGCAAAGTACTGAACTTCTTTTTAACAGGCCTAATATTTCCAGCAGCCATACTCTTCTTGGTGCCACCTTGACATGTGTTTCTTTATGACCAAGCTGTAAGATTTTCACAACCTTTGGCTCTGCTTTTTAGTCTTCATTCACATGGTAATTCTGACTAAAGACAGGCAGCAGTACCTAGGCAACAGCCTGAACATTAGACTGCCTTTGAAATTTTCTCCACCAAATTCATTAGTCCACTATCTTCAAATTCAGTCTCATACAAATTCTTAGGACATAGGTGACATGTAGACAAATTCTGTAACAGAATGTAATATTCAGGTCTCTAGTCCATTTTCCAATAGAGCTCTCATTTCCAGCTGAAAGCTCACCATCCTTGCCTTTATTGTCTACATTCCTGTTAATATTTTAGGCTTCTGAGCTCCCTCTGGGATCTCCCATCAAGCTCTGCTTAAAGCACTTTAAACCCTGTCTACCCCATATCTCCAAACCCTTTGAAGTTCTTTCCACAAAGAAATTCCAAAGACTTCTGAACCACATGGTCAGGTACAGCAACAGCAATGAACCCAATTCTGTGATGACAAGTTTCTGTATTAGTCATTGCCTGTTGCTTGGACAAAATGGCTGAGACGTAGAATTTAATGGAGGAGAGGTTTATTTGGTTCACAGTTAAGTCCATGTTTGACAGGCTCCAAGGCAGAAATGGCACGGTGGAAGGGTTTGCCAAAGGAAAGCTGCTCATCCCATGTCACCCAGAAAGCAGAATAAGAGAGAAGAAAGGTGTCAGGGATAAGAATATACCTTTCCAGATTATATTCCCGGTGACTTATCTCCAATCAGACCCACCTTTTAACTGTGCACACAGTTATGAACTCATTAATGGGTTAACCTGCTAGCAGGGATAGCATTCACATGGTCAAATCTCTTCCTAAAAGACTGAGCATTGTGAACACATGAATGGGGCAGGCATTTCTTATCTAAACCTAAGCATTTTACGTCTGAAATAATGTATTATGTGTTGTCTTGACATTGACTTTTTCCATTCAGAATAAAATTTATTGGTATTTCATATGTGTTGTTATATGCATCAAGAATTTATCTCTGGCCTGAGGATATAGTTCAGTGGTACAGCATTGCCCACCATGTATGAGACCCTAAGTTTCACCCTCAGGGCTAAAAAATAAATAAATTTATTTATTCCTACTTTTTTATTTAAATTATACATTAGTAACAGCCTATGGTATGGATGTACCACTATTTCTTTAACTGTTTCCACAGAATTTGAAGATTTACTAGGAAAAGAGTGAATATTTCTATTACGCCATTTTGATGTATTGGGCTTAATGAATACATAATTAAAATTACTTTCACTCTTTTCTTATACTTTTTAATATCTTCACTAAAATTTTTCAATTACACATATAGTTCATAGTGCAGTTTTTACTACACATACCACATTACACTATTACCCTGCCAGAGATGTAGATGTTCTCCTTCACCAATTTGTATCCTGCATCCAGAGTGATGCCCAAATATTTAATCGACAGAAGAAAAGAAAGAGATAAGGAATTCTACATCGATAAGTGTATAAGATTAAGAACGAATGAATGTGTATATGCATAATAATGTGTAAGTGTATCTGTATATACATAAATTTAAGTTACCAAATGCAGAACAAAGTATTCTTCCCTATTTCTTTACCTTTCTTCCAAAACTAAAGGAAGAAATGGTTGATTTAGTCAGAAAACTAAGAGTAGAGAGGCTGATACTTTTGCATCTCTGGGAAGATTATGAAATTATTGCTTTCATTAAAAGGGTTGGCACTGCACTGGGGAGCAGAAATGTGAAAGCTGACTGAGTGCGCCAGTCGGCTGGGCAGATGCCTTCCACATGTGTGGCACAGTACCCCTGCTCCGAGACCCGCAGTCCCCACGCTCTGCCTGAAAACGGTGCCAGCATGTTCTGTTAATTCCAGAGGTAAGTTTCCTTTTGTTGTTCCCACCTCTTCTGGGTTATTTTTAAAGAATAATGAGCCAAGATGACTCACACAGCCCTGCAGGAGAGGAACAAACCTACATGGCTTTAATGTATGGCTTGCCAAGTCAACTCTTGAGAAAAGAAAAACCTGCCCACCTGCCTCTGTGCCTCGTTGGAAGATTTCCTCCCTCCTTTCTCAAGCCTCAGAAAGGACTCTGCATGGGATCATCAGCAGGGAGACAGATGGAACTCTCTTTTCAGTTTTTACTTGATTTTCATAAGGCCCTTGAGGGATTTCCCCAGTAACTATTCATCTTCTCTGTTTCTTTAGCAACCACCTAAGTATATATGATTTTTATTCCTAAGTTTCAGCCTACAAGTATGGTTCCAACTGCTCATGTGAGCATATATTGACAATTATTCAATTCTTTACTGTCATGGCCAAGATTGCTATGTGTTCTCCAATACCTGCTTCCTTCTCACGTTGGCACACAGCTGGATAACATTTCCAAAACTGCCTTGGAGTTAGACATGCTAATTGGTTTTCACCAGTCAAACGCAGGCCACTTCCGTACCTGGATCATATAAACTTCCCCACATCATTCTGCATCCTCCATTCTTCCAAGAACAGAGTACCTAGCAGAGGCCTGAAGCTCTCAGGGATGGCACAGTCACAAAGGCACAGCCACAGTCCAAGGAATCTCCTTTGCTGAAGTGTTGCGGGGATATCTGCAAACAGTCACTGACAGTGTGTGAACCTACCCTGCAAAGGCCGGGAGGAAATCTCACATGCCCCCTGAGCTCTGCTCTGGAGAGTGCTGGTGCTGGGGTTCCTGTTGGCTGACGTTAGTAGGGATCCAAGACAGGTTTAAATACTGCGGAGGGTTTGCTGTCTTCCCAGCAGAGATCAAAGGAAAGAGCCCTTGCTTAGAAACCACGGTGGCTGGAAAAGTCTTCTAAGAGAAAGGGTTAGATGTACACTAGACTAGCGTCACAAAGGCTCAAGAAAGCATTTCAGGCAAACAAAGCATTTACCTTTGTGACGAAGGTCAGATTCAGAGTGTCACCAAAGTTTATTATATCAAATAAACTCAAGCACCCAGTACATTAAAAGTCACGGGGTCAAGGAAATTATAACACGTATCAGACGTGATGATCACGTCGAGTAAACAACCACAGATAGATACACTCCCTAAAGCACATGGACCTAACTAGAAGCCAATACTTAAGAACCTTAGTGAATTTTAAGCAAATGTTATTGACAAGGGAAGGTAAGCCTAGTTTTTATTTATTATTATTATTATTTAATTTTTTAAACTAATATATATAGATAAAATCATAAAAATTGCACATGTTGATGCATACCATGTAACATTTTAATATGTGTATATGTTGCATTATGTTTAAATTTGTGCATATATATATTCTTACACATTTATCACTTTTTAATGGCAAAATCATTCAAAATCTTTCCTTCTAGTTTTCTGATGCTGAAAACAAGCTTTGGACTCCCAAACTTGCCTGAGAAGGAAGCAGGCAACAAAATCTAGAGTCCCAGGAAGAACATACTCACTACTTTCACTTCACTGGGGCCATGAGGGATAAGAGACACAGACACTACACAAAGAGCGAAGGTAGACTCTCCCCTCACCAGCATAATGAAGGTTGTGGAGAACAGGCTGAGCAATGTCTGCTCCAAGGATCTCAGAGTGGTAATAGACTAGAGTTTGCTCTGTAAACTCCATTTTCCTTTCTCTTAATAAGAGTTTTTTTTCACAATTATACCATCCCTTATTACCACCATATGATACTGTGGAAGACAGGGCTACATGTTAGCTAGACAGTCTCGCTTAGGTGATCCTGACATTAGCCCTGTATCTGTGATTATTTGGAATTTGAAGCTGGGTATACTGGACAAGTGTGAGTGTGTTCTAAGGCAGTCAGAAGACTGAAATGCATGTTCAGTGATCGAAAGAGAAAGAGTAGACCACAGCAGACACTTTCACGTGTTCACAAACACATTTTCCTGTGTTACCTGTCCCAGGCTCTGTTGCAGAAAAGTATAGTCATGCGCCATTTCTGCTCAGAGAATGTAGGAAAACATAATGAATGGTTCATTCTACCAGGATTGACCCGTGACATCCTCCCACAAGGGTAGTCCCCTCTCTTTTTCATTTGCATCAATGCACCAGACTCAGAAGAAAGCCCTAGGGCTTGAGAAGCCACAAGGTGGAAGGTTCCTGGGTCCCTGATCATCACAGGGCATGATGCTGTTACACCCACATTATCTTGTTACTGTTACATGAAGGAGAAGTAAAATTACATTTTGTTAATCCACTGAGATCTTTTATAGCAATTGGTCTATCCTATTGAATAAAGACTTCTTTATCAAATTTAAGAGATAGTAGAAAAAAAGACATTGTGTAGCTGGGTTCTACCCTAAAAAAATTTTTTTTTTGGTTGTTTTGAGATAGGATCTTACTATGTAGTTCAGGCTGGTCTTGAACTTCTGAAGATCCTCCTACCTTAGCACTCGCCTCCTGAGTACCGAGGTTATAGGTATACACCACCACATCTGGCAATATCCTAAAATTCTTATAACTGTGCAACACATGGGTGTTCTCAGGAAACCATTAGCTGAAAGAAATATAATTTATTCTTCTGGAACTTTTATAAAAGTATGAGAACTTGACTAAGAACCCATTCCATAAGAGAAATTTTCAAGAATCTAAAAATACAAGAGCAAGAGATGGTCCCTGTTCTCAAGGACCTCAGCCTCTCAAAGTGGTGACAATGTTGTAAGAGCCATCTTACATCCACTTATATCCACTTGTGGAACTAAATTATTACCCATGTATTTTCATTTTCATTTCAAAAATTCCAATCATAGTAGTATATAAGAATACAATCTCAAGCAAATTGCATGCTAAAAATATGAGTAAATTACAAACTAAAATCATTTAAATTCCAAGTTCTTTCACTTATCTTCACCATGATCTTACATGTGGAGAGTAAATGGCCAAAGAGCAAATACCAAGAAGAAAGGAGGAAAGTTCTACATAGGAAAATTCTGCACTCAATAAATAGCTTTAATTTGTTTTCCTTTCCAAGACATTAACAAATCACACATCTATATGATCACAAAACTCTAGAACCATGTAGAATTCTAAGGATGGTACAAAAGGGGTTAAGTGGTTAGACCAAAAATGCTGAACTACAAAATGATAGAAAGAACGTTAAAACCCAGCTAATTTCAAAGCTTGCTTTTCCACTCTAATGGTTGTGATATTATCATCTCTTTGCGCTGGTAGAACTATTAGCAATTTCCATAACATCTTGAGCAATTATCATCAAGGGAACCCATTGTTGTTTGCTTCCCTTCCTTAGACAAATTATAGGCCCAACCCTTTTGTGCATGTAAAAGAGCTCGATCTTTTTCATTACAGCGCCTCAAGCAAGAGGAAATGAATCACATGTCAGTTGCTGGGGCTACACTTTAGTGAACCCAAAGACTTTTCCATGCCCTGATTGCAAATACTGTACTTCAGCTCACTACATATTTGAACATCCTATTCTGTTTTATATCCACTAGAGATTTTATTCCATTACTTTAAAATCCTTTTCCAAGAATTTTCAAATAGCAAAGAGCAAGGAAATTTTTTAGGCAGCAGCATTAATCTGTGACCACAAATAACTCTTAGCAAAACTTCTGGAACCAGAGAGAATCTAAGAATATTATATTCCTCTCCCAGAAAGGAAAAAAATAGCTAAATTCAAAGAAGGAGAATGCATAGCAGGCATTGGGCTGGAGGAGGGTGGGGGTTACATGTAGATTTTTCACCCAACGATGAAATTGTCCCTCAAAAAAAGAAAAAAAAAACTTATTTTATATTGGGAGGAAAATCTGAAATAAAGGCAAGGAAATTGCTATGGATTTAAAGCCATGTCTAATACGGCAATTTGAGTTTTAGAGTGTAAATGCACAGGGAAACATACAAATGTTTAGTGCCCTTTGTTTAAGTTGAAAACTAATAGTATAAATGACAATCCCAGCCTGTTTAAACTCCTTCTGAACCCAAGCCAGAGCAAGTGGCTGAGCAGGAACCAAACCTGCAAGGTCCAAGAGGCTGAGCATGCTGCCTGCACATACGAAACTCTGGGAAGTAGACCCGTTTCAGTGGAACCTGATCTCAGCTTCTTCGTTGTGAACGGGGGCCTGGAATGGATATTTGTGGCCAGGGTTCGTTTCAGCGCTAATATTCCATGAGTCACCTCCACTTCATTCTTTTCAAATACAGTAAGATTCTCAAAGCTACTCAAGACATACACATTTCAGTTGCTTCTGGATTCTGCAGACTACACTGTCTAAGTGGTTTTACTTTCCCTCGTTTTATCAGAATGCACCTTGGCCCTATAATCTAAAATTATATTGTTTAATAATTAATTTGGTTTCTAGCTAATTATAAATGAGAAGCTGCTTTGGTTTAATCTTTGGAATCTAGAATCCAGTTAGACCTGCACACTACACTTTGCTGGCCTGCCCCAAATATTCCACCCTTCCCTCACCTTCACTTACCAATGTTCTCTCTGTTGTGTCCTTCATCCCTGTCTGGGACAAATCTTGCCCTGAGCATAAACTCTCCAAATTCCACCCTCTTGTTCCCTCCTACTGTGTAGCTCAATGTCTTGCACACTCACCACCCCATCCACCCACCTCTAGTCTATTGTGAACATTAAAATAAAAACTGAAAGGAAAATCTTTTCTTTCAAACCTGTGCTAATCTCTCTTCCTGCTCCTGTCTTCTAATGGAACTGACACAGCTTTTCCATGACAACACCGACTTCCCCACACCATTTCCAATATGTTTCTTTCTGGTGTCCCAAGGTCATCCCCTAAAGAGTGGCCCCAAAGCACTCCTCATTTTCACTGCTGTTTTCACATCACTACAGCAACATCCTCTAAAAAGTCCAGCGGCATCCCTACCTTGTGTGTCAGGTGTTGGCAGCCACCCCGTCACTCAGCATCCCTCTAGTTCATTTGCTTAGCCTCACCCTCTCTTATGAATCACATGGGACATTTACCAAAAGTACTAAACAAAGCTCTAAGCTCTCCATCAAAAAGGCAGGATAATCGGCCTTTTTAATAATACTGAAAGGATTCTGATGATAGGGTAAGATAGTCTGTTATTAACTTTCTTAATAGTCTTGAGAATATGTGAGTTACCTGTCACGTATTAAGAATTCAACCTAGAGAAAATTCCACTTTAACACACCGTATTTAAAATAATTTTCATGCCTTCCTCAATGTTTGAACAGGAGGAGTAACTGTAAAAGTTGCCTATCACAGGATTTAGTGTTGAATCATGATCAACACACACTTCCTCCTATTGATAATTATTATCACCCACTCAAGAAGTTCCTAACAAAGACCTCAGGATCCATGGTGGTAGCCCATGTCATATCCTAATCTTATAGTCTTTGGCCCCTTATCAAGTCTGAAGACCTATGTTTCTTTCAGTTTTCTACAGGCACATGCACACTTTGGTCTCTGAAAGGCAGATTCTAAAGACTCAAGAATGAGAATTTCTAAGAGGCAACACAGTACAGTGGTTGGAAGTATGGGCTGTATGGACAACAGAACAGGATTTGGAACACTGGTTTTACCAATTAAAGCTAAGTAGCTTTAGATAAACTACCAACACTTTTGTGTCTCAGTCTACTCAGCCACATAATGGTGGCTTGTAAAAAAAAAAAAAACTTCAATAAGTTGTAAGAATTAAAACAGTAGAAAGAGTAGGGTAAATGGTACTTAGGGCAGAGAGGGTGCTGCTGGTGAATTTGGGAACATATATGGATAGTGGTAAGGGAAAATAACCCAAACCAAAATCTTTTCTCCAGCCCAGAAAAACCTCTCCACAAAGGTGGAAAGGAAGAAAAGAACTTTTATCATTGAATCAACATTAAGTCAGATGTGTATTATAGGCAATCTTCTAGCAGATTAAAAAGCCAGAAAGAATTAACTTCACCCTTTTATGTAGTCAGGCAGGTACATCCCTTTCATGCATGTTCTCAAGATAAACAGTAACTACACACATGTTCTCCAGATAAATGAAAATTCGTTCTCAGGGCAGAGAACTTGACAGCTCCACGTGTCACAGATAGCTTATCCTAGATTCACTCGGTAGTTGGAGCGACTAGCTGAATTAGCTGTTTTATTCAAAGATAAAACAAGCCTCTGATATACTTATGAGATGCTCGCTGAAGTGAGAGTCCCATTTTCCCCAGACATCTGAAGGTGCAGGGTACTGTCTCCCCTGATGATTACATTTCAAAGGATGGCTCCCAGTTCCTTGGGAAAAAAAAATACCCTGAGTCCTAAACCTAAGAACTTATTTAGGTTTTTAAAAGATTTGCATGCACTTCAAAGAGACAGAGGAAGACCTTATAATTTCAAATTATCTAAAGTAAATGCACTAAGCAAATGTTGGGAGTATCTTCTCTTATTTTCAACAGGGAGAAATGCACCTCTTATTTTAAAAATTGTATTTGCCTTTACACAGTAGTTTAGCTGTAAGGAGAAGCAAGGAAGTCTGAGGGGAAGACGGGTGAGAGAGACTTGGGAACCACAGAAGTCATGTTGATATATCACCAAATTGACAGTCTGAAATGTACCAGTGATGTAATATGTAGTCAGACTATCGACAGGAAATTAAGAGAATGGGAATTAATGAAAATGCAAATTGCTGGAAAAAATACCAGTGCAGACACACAGATCCAGAGAGACCTCACAGATGGCAGAGGAATAAAAATCTAATCTTCTGGCTTTGAAGGATAAAGACTTTTAAAATGTTGTTACATTTTCTTAACTATAAGCCCAGGCTTGGATATATCACTTTCTATCCTAGAAACAGAGATTTCTCTATTCAAATGGTTCTACTATGTCCCAAGTGATCATATTGATAAAAAGTAAAGGTAGTTTGGCCTTGACCATTTCCCCTGCAAGTGGAAAGCAAGTGATTTCCTGGGGTCGGGGAAATGGCTACTTTTAAATGGGCTCATAAAATCTTCCCGCCAACAGGCTCATGGATTTGCTAGACTTATAATAAGTCAAATTTCAAAGATTCATGACTCATAATCCCTTTTATGGCATTTCTACCCTAAACGTTTCTTTGTATTTGACATCATAAAAGGTATTTCAGGTATGTTCACATTTTCCACGATCACAGACTCCAAATCTTAGTGGTTTACAATGACACACACTTATTTTTCATTTACGGCTTTGTAGTTTGGCTGGAAACCATGATCCGTGGCACAGACAGGTCCGGGTGTGTTGCCCACGTGTCACGTTTTGAGACCCGGGTGGAGGAGGGCCGGGGCCAGGCTCTTCTCACACAAGGAGAACAGAGCATCCGACTGGTTCCACAAGGACATTCGGCACTTCCGCCAGCGCATGGCTTGTCACAGCCACTCGCATTTCAGAGCATGTTGCATAGCCAGGCCAACATCGTCGGGTGAAAGAAAGAATCCTCTTCCCACATACTATTTTATGAAAAGTAATATAATCAAAGATCCATGTTTCTACAGGGTTGGTATGATTTGAATGTGGTCTCAGTACCCCAAGAGCCCATTGTGTTTAAAGGTTTGGTTTCCAAGAAGGTGCTTCTGGGAGTTGGTGGAACGTTTGGGAAGCAGAACTGTCGGAAGGTTCTTAGGTCACTGGGCTCATGAGACAGCTCACAAGCGGGCCTTTGGTACTTCACTTCTCACTCCATGAGCTCTCAGAGAGGAATGTTATAAAAGGAGCAAGCCTGGCCCCTCCGTGCTCTCTGCTTGCTAGTTCAAAGTGTGACTGCTTCCTAAGAAATGTGCTTAGTTGCTGCCAACTGTTGACAACTGCTCTCTACCATCCACCTAGTCAGATCTAATCCAACGCTAGTGGCAAGCCCTTGAACTTCTAAAACCGTGAGGTAAATAAACCTTTTCTTCACAGTCGTCTTTCTCAGGCATTTCATGAAAGTGCCCAACAGCTAACACAAGGATGTACTGAATTATTCCTCATATCGTCTTGCTTGTTAATCAGTCAGAAATGTCTTAATTTTATTTCATATTGCCAACTCTTCTGGGCCATTACAACCGCTGATAATGATTTGCAATAAACCATGGTGGAGAGTATAGGTCAGTTTTTCTATCAGCTCACTCAGTGCTTGGGGAATCCCAGCATTGTAACCTGTGTCACATGGTGATGTCTGCCATGTGCACCTGTCAGACTGCTACATTAACACGAGACAGAGTCGCCTCTGCAGCCAGCTCTGTCTGACTCCAACACCTTTACCATGAGTCTCTCCAGGCTGCCAACTGTGACCACATCCTACCGCTGTGCATTACTCCAAGACAATGCAAGCCCTGGTTTAAATACTCTGATCGGTAGGGCAAGTAAACCAATACAAGCTGCCCAAAAATGAATCCGTCCCTGCTGAAAATCAAAAATTCTTTTATTATGTTTCTCCTTGTCGTCTGAACCTCAGCTTTGCTGCCTGAAATGTAAGACTAGAAGAGAGTCCCAGGACCAAATTTAGCTGGATGGCACTTTCTGAGACTGTGACAGTCATTGCAAACTGAAGCTGCTGTTCTGAACCCTAAATTACAGAATTCTTACTCTATGTGTCAAAATAGACTTGTACTTAGTCATTCCGTCTCCTCTTGTTTGTTGGGGAAGAAAGGATCACCAGATCACAGACAAAGTCCTTTGTATCGATTTTTGTCCCAGTCTAGAAAGTACACTTTTACTAAATCAATGGCTTTATTAGCAGTGTAAAGCTTTCTTCAACTTGTAACCGGCACTGCAGAATGGAACTTTAAAAGTCACTTTTCTTTTCCTTTTCAAGCTAAGCAAGTTCTCCAAACTTCTTTCTGCTGAGCGCACGGCCAACACCCACTCCTTTCCTCAACCCAAAGAAGGGACAGAATATGCAGATGCCAGCCCCTGGAGGCCAGGACCCCGGTCTCCTTCCCACAGGAAAGAGGATGACGGGCCGAAGATGTCTGGAAGTGAAAAGCAAGTGTGCAGATCTGCCTTGTCTCTGTGCCCCTCCCATCCTCTGTTCCTTACTGTGAAAGACCCTTGCCGCCTGTGTGTGGTAAGACAGTGATTTCCTCAAAGCTAACTTTGAGAAATATTTTGTTTTCCTTTTACAAAGATATATAGCCTCTTTATTTGGTCAGTGGCAAGCAAACAAACTGAAGCATATGACCTAAATGGCCAGTGACAAAATGCCATTTTATAGTGTGAGACTTTTCCATAATTGTAAAATGTGGGACAGAAAACCCCTGATGAAGGTTGCTCTGGTTGAGAAGAACAGTACCCTCTTCGTCACTCAACCCACGCCACTACTTTATAGGATTTCGGCCTTCTTGAGACAAGTGGAAACCAGTGGTCTAGAAAAGAAGAGCATCTCTGAGCTTAGACTGGATTGCAAAAGCCACATTAAATACACACCACTCCTCCTGAGCCACCAGTTCCTACATGTACACCTGAGTGTCACACACGTGTGCAGACCATTTTCTTTGCCTATAATGATCCTCAAGGCCTGACGAATGTCTATTCAACCTTGGAAGTGTCACTAATCTGGGTCTGAAGGTCCCGAGGCTGAAATAAGGAACTTAATCCACCCTTTTTGTAGTAGGTTTCCTGGCTCTGTCATGCAAAAAGCATTTTCAGGATGTGTCAGTACGAGACAAGAGAATGGTTTATTAGAGATTTTAGGACACACTCAAGTATTGAGTGGGGATGCTCAGAGAAATGAGATGCATTATAGTTAGAACTGCAAACTTTTATACCTCTCTTGAAGTACTGCAAAAGTCCAAGAAAATGCCATCCCCCCCACACACCAGAAGGGTATTAACCCATTTTATAGGTTTTAGTGTTTTGTTTTGTTTTGTTTTTAATAGGTAATTATGCATTCTTTGACTTTGCTCAACCAGCTGCTTTATCTTGGGATCAGAATCACATTCCTTACTTTTTCAGTTAAGCCAATTTATGGGCTTTTAGTATTCCTAAGAAATTTTGCATATGATGAGTCTGTAGAAAAGGAGTCTGCTTTTAACCAAAGGAATGTTGATATGCATCAACTTGGGAAGCTTCAGCTGGTTCCCAGAGACTGAAGTCTTCTTAAAAGTATAGTATTTTAGGTTCATCCCTTTTCTCCTTTTCACCTGTCTTTGTTTTTTCTACCCTGTCTGAGAATTTCAGGCCAAAGATTTTTCACTTCAGAAACAGAAAACAATGCCTTCTTTATGTTTGGTATGTGTACTAATTTCAAGACTTTTCATACTGTGTCATGGTTAATTCCATCTTATTTATTTCCTCTTTTAAACTTTGGATTTCTTTAAAGTAAAAACAGTTTCTCATTCAGCAACATATTCTCAACAATTTTCATATCATCTAGCACAGAATAGGCTACATTTTATCAAGTTTATTTGAAGTGAATGTTTCCTAAAAAACAAGCTCACATACTGAAAGGAAAGTCTTACATTTGGAGTTGGCCTGTGTCCCCTTCAATTTATTACTGAGAAAACAAGAAGTAATCCCATTTTTCCACCAAGAAAATACCAATTAGTGCTCCGCTGACCTTTAATTTGCTAGTAAAAATGAATAGAAGTCTCCTAATATTAAGGATTACAAAAACATTAGAAAAACATCTGCAGCTTTTGGAGCCATTTGGTGCTACGCTACCTCCTGGTCTACTCAGCATTTAATTAGTTATTCTGTCTGTCCTTGTGTAAAAATGGAGCACACATTTGCTTAACTCACCAGGCTTATAGGGACTTCTTTCTAATGTGTTTCTGCTATCACATGACTTAGAATCTTATTTTCAAGGCAGGCTTCCTTTCATCCACAGACTGTACAAAACATCACAAGGAAAACAGAAATGTGAAGGGAGAGAAGTTATTTCAGTTTCCTTAGAAATGAGTTATAGAAAGCTCAATTCATAGTGACAAATACAAACGTGCTACAGAAAACACCTCACTCTGTTCCTATGGTGGCGGCAGATCCGCCAGGCTTCAGGAGGGAAACACAGAAATGCCCTCTTCATGACAGGGTACAGCCGTGCACTGCAAGTGGGTGAACTGGAGAAGAAAACTCCAGAGACGCCCAGGTGGCGTTTAGTGCCACACACTTTATACAACATAAATAGCATCTGCAGGTTTGAGAGTTAGCAGTTCGATAGTGATGCAAATGCTGGAACATTAGTCAAAGAAGACAATTATAAACCAGCTGTGGTTGCTCCCTCTTGAAATCCTAGCCCCTTAGAAAACTGAGGCAGGAGATTGTGGGTTAAGCCTAGCCTGGGCAACTTAAAAACTTAGCAAGACCCTGCCCCTAAATGAATGAACGAATGAATGAATAAATAAATGGCTAAGGATGGAGCTCAGTGTGCACGCTCTGGGTTCACTTCCCAATCCTGAAAAAAAAAAAAAAAAAGGAATTGTATCCAGTAGTTAGAATTCTGTTCTTCTTAACAAGTCCTGGTTTGAATTTCCAAAATAAAGAATTTCTATTCAATGCTGTGTAAAATTTAATTCTGCAGAAGATTGGCTCCCTCAGATGCGTTTATTACAACCCAAAATTACAAAAGTGCTCATACCTGATCTCCAAGAGGAAGTGCGTGTGAGTACACAGACAGGGAATCCTGCCAGGAAGTCTGAAGTGGGCATAAGGATATCTCCTCAGGGCCTCATCTCCCTGACCCTCAGGCCCAGAACACCCACATCCAGGAGAATTGCTGCAAATGTAAGCCAGAGAAGCCACAGGAGCAAGTTGGACTCATTACAAAGATGAGTTTTCAAGAAAAATCTAAAGTAATCTCCTTTGATATAAGAATTAATTTGATGGATACGGGGAAGCAGGATAATGCCTATAATCTCTCTAATCTGTCCACTTGCATAATACATTTTCATACTGTTTGATATGATATCATGTCACTCCTACACAGTAAACCCTCAATTTCCACAAGAAAAATCTAAAACCCTGCCCATAGGGCAGCAGCCTAGGATGCTGAAGCAGGAGGATTGTAAGTTTGAGCTAACCTGAGCAGTTTAATGACTTAGTCAGAGCCTGTCACAAAATAGATAATAAAAAGGGGTTAGGGGTGTAACTCAGTGTGAAGGCCCTGGGTTGAATACCTGGTATCAGAAAAAAGAAAAATATCTAAAATCTTGACTGCAGTTCCTGGCTCCTTCCTGCCCCTTCCGCTTTGTCCGTCCTCCTTCTTGCTTGGCAAATTTACTTCCCTCACTCTGACCCCCTGCTCCTCCCTCAAATGTGCCAAGTCCCCACCCAGCCCAGCATCTTCACTCCTATCATTCCCTCTCCTGTTTTCCCCGCTGCCCTGGCCACCTCCCGCTCATCTTCAGCTCCCAGTAGAAAGATGCTTCCTCTCATAGCCCCCACCTCAAGCAGGCCCCCTCCTCTCTTCTCCTACATTCGGTTTTTCTTTAGTCACTTCTCATTCTGCAACTCTTTCTTTAACGTCTGTCCCCACTAGTACTGTGTGTCCTGAGAACAAAGGCCACATCTGTCTTTATTGCTACTGCATTTCTTTGTCCAGCATCACACCTGGAAAATGATAGGGACTTAGTCACAATTTCTTTTTAATTCAATGAATCAATGAATGAGCTATAGAAGGTAAGAAGATAAAGAAAAAGAAATGTAACATAGTCTAAAATCTTGATGACAGGTCTGATAGGGTGTAGCCATCAACACTACAGTGAAAAACCCTTTTCAAAAGTGGGAGTTACAGGGCTGGAGATTTAGCTCAGTGATTAGAGTGCCTGCTTCAAAAGCACAAGGCTCTGAGTTCGATCTCCAGCACAAAAAAAAAAAAAAAAAAAAAAGAAAAACAAAAAACAGTGGGAGTTACTTGTGACTTAATCACCGACCTAAAAAGTTATACATCTGTTTGTATCTGAGCTTGAACTATACTAACTGCATCACACCCGCTGGAGGAAAAGAGAGCCGGGCGCAGAAACAAGGCTGCCAACGGCCATATTAAGACTGAGACGCCTGGTGGACACAGGGTAAGTAGTGGTCCCCAGAGTGCAGACAACTTCCTTTAAAATAAAAGAGCCAGAAGTGGAAGTAGCCAGCTTTTGTTTCATCAAGATCTTTTTATAATAAGATTTGGGAAGGACTTGATCTTAGGATAACAGACATTTTTAACTCTACTAAATTAGTTTTATTGAATCTTAATAAATTATGCTTGTTTCTTTTATTTCTCTGTTGACCCACGACTGACACCTGTGACATATAAGCAGACCCTCCTTGTGATTTTCCTGAGGTGGCCCATGCCTCCACTCATGCATTCAGCAAGGCCTTGCCTCTTCATGTCCCAAGAACAGTAGGACTTTCCCTTGGGGTGCCTCATAAACTGAAAAAAAAAAAAAAAAAAAAGAATAGTAACAGGGAGGACTTGAGGATGTAGCTTAATGTAGAGGTCAAACAAACAAACAAATCTAAAACCTTGATGTGCAATTCCTAGTTCCAGCCAAGAAGAGTATCAATGAAAGCATCCCCCATATTTGCTCCTCCAAGTTTCCACACCTTAGGAAATCTTTCTCCCATCCCACCAGGTGGTGGGCTCACTTCCTCACCAGTAACTAGGAAACAAAGCAAGTCATGCTGATTTTGGTCCCCACCACCTCACCACCTCGTGGCCTGCAAGCCCACTGCTAGTTCAGGCCATCTTCAGCTCAGCGGCCTACAGCAACCCCACGTAAACAGACACTGACACCTGCAGGTGTGTTACCCTAAAAGCCCCTTTTGAAATCATCTTTGGATCTTTGCAACATTAGCCACTACTGTTGATTTTTAAAATTATATTGGGAATTAATATGTGACTAAATATGAGCATCCTCTTGAGTACCCGATCCTGCTCCTGCCCTCCAAACTTCACAGCAACATCTTGGAACTTAAGGAGAATACAAAATGAAAACAGTGTCAGAACAACAGAAAACATGGAAATAGTATTCTTTGAAGCGGTTCTATGAAGAGAATAACTAGGATTATTATTCCCTTCAGAGCCAGGAAGATTGCAAATTCAGGTGACTAAGAATTCAATTCTTACTTACTAGGTATTCGCTATTTTAAAGAATATAAATTAAAAAGACAGTTTCCTACCTCTATATGTTCAGAATTTAAAAAGAAAAATGTTGAATAGAAGATGACTGTGATTAACACCAAAATATATACTAAAGCTTCAAGTGTCAAGCAAGAGATGAAATTTGACCTAGACCTAAAAGAATGGGCAGAGCTCACCATCTTGCGCAAGATGCTAGAAAACCAAACTTCTGTCCAGAAGCATCAGCAGGGCAGCCTCCTTGTGTTGTTCTTCAGATAATGGCCCTAGGGACTTGCAGTTCTCAATGCCACTGGTTTAAGGATCTAGAAATGAGTAGACCCAGAAAACCTGTTCTTAATATACCAGAGACAACATAGACCAGAAGAGCCCAGGAAATCCTAATCTCTGCCATTGGCAGTGCACTCCACACCCCTCCTCCTGGGTGGCCTGGCGTCTGGACTCCCAGAGTGGCCTTCCCACCCTGCTAACAGCCGGCAAGAGGGTGCATGGGAGTCCTGCTCCCCAGCAGACTTCCCCAGCTGACCAGAGCTGTGGGTTCGCCTGTGCCATGCCTGAGAAATACCAGCTCCAGAGCCTCTTCTTTCCAGGGTCTACCTCCCTGGGAACAAGAGCAAAGGCTCCTGGCAGTGTCAGGTGCTTCCTCGTGCAGGACACAGGTCGCCTTTCAGCCCCAATCTATCACACACACTCTCTATACAATGGGACCAGTCACTCACCCGCACTTTAAGAAACTTTGTGAGTCGGAAGGGGCCTCAAACTGCACAATACAAATAAAGAGACTCATCAGCTGCAAATGTACCACACCATGTGCATTGACAGTCTGTCAGATGTTATTACATATAAGCTCTATTTGTTCTTAGAAACATGTTTGAGGTAGTTTGGAAAACAGATATAGAGGAAAAGTCCTCCCTAATATGACCGACTTACTGAGCTTCATGGATTTCTTGTCAAGTTATTTCCAGGCAGCCCTTTTTCTGCAGATCGTGCCATGCTTATCTCTATTACACTTCTAGAAATTATACTGGGAAACTTACTTGCTCCTGCTTCCCCTTGTCTGAGTTAAGACACCAAAGGGTCATTGCTTCTTGCAGATGGTGCTGGTCCCCCGCAGAGGGCAGGCAGACACTCAAGAGCAGCAGGTCGTGAGGCTTCAGGCCTCTGTGGAAACACCACCAAACACCACCCACCCACCTCGCCGCTCGGATCACCACTTAGTATCCTGAGGGGCAGCCCGAGGGTGACCACATTCAGGACAAGATTCGCTGTGCCCTGAAACATCACTGTCACAGCTCTAATCTCAGCAGCCCAAGAGGATGCAGCGCCCTAGTACCTAACACCCCAGGACAAATGCCCAAGATGACCCTATCAGGAGAAAGTAACTCTAGATAGCATTAAGCTGTTCTTATTACCACCATTCTCGTCTTCATAGCCTTTGAATCTAAAGCCTATAGTGGCTTTCATGGTTTAAATGAAAAGTGTGTCCATGCGCACACACACACACACACATACACACACACACACACACACACAAACCAGTGAATACGAAACTTGTTCTCCTCTCTTTGGTCTTTTATTGAACGACTTCCTATCTACCAAGACGCGTTTACGTTCCCCTCCAATGTTAGACAGGTTTCTTCCTAGCTCTAGGACCTCCTTTTACTTACAGATATTTTAAATACTTCTCAACATAATTGCTACTCTGAGGTGTAAAACTGTTTAAAATTCCTCTTGCCAGTTTTACAGTCAATATCTCTGTCAAGGAGCCAGAAGCCGGAAGGAAAATAGAACTCCTTTTCCTCCCAGTCTCAGGGGAAGTGAGAGCCTGACCTCAGGGAGTACCTTGCTGCAAGATGCGAAACTACCTTCTATACTCCAGATAGGAGAAAGTTTGCTTTTCCTTTGAGTAGGCAATCAGCAAACACAAGTGGCCTGTGATCCCGCGTCCCAGCCCTTAAAAGTCTGGGCCTCAGTGGAACTGAGTATGAACGGAAATCCAACCCTCCTTCACCGCAGCCACTTCTCCCCTCTGTGTTTAACTGTGACGAGCACGGGATTTGCTTTGATACTATAAAAGATTTGGGAACTTTAGGTACCATCTAGAATTTCCTGAAAGAACCAAAGGTGCGCTTTCATTACAAAATGAGCTGTGTTTGGCTTATATGAAATAAGCAAAAAGGAGAGAGTCTTTATAGTAGCTTGTGATTTTTCCCTAATAAGCAAAACCTACCTTAAAATGTGTAGGCATTTTCAAAATAGTTCCAAAATGATGAAGTGAACAGAAAGGATTATAAGCTGTCTCTTTGATTTAAAGAAGATTCTAGAGAATATAGATTCAGCAGATTGCATTAGGAGGTATGTTAGTACACTGGGGTTTGGGCTCAAACTGCTGTCACTTCTGCAGTGCCCAGTGAATGCTCTCCCCACATGTCACTGAAGTAGTTATGCCTGCATATAAGAAAACGAAATCTAAAAGCACATTCACAAAATAAATGAAAAACAAATTCCAGGCATTTATCTGAGGTACTATTTTCAGAATCAAGAATTTCTGTTAACTCCAAAAGAAATCAGAATGGACCAGGGAATGAATGAAATCACTCAGGTGCAGAACTCTCTTCCCAGGAAAGGATGGGGCAGAGCTGGACAAAATGCACTCTGTTCCAGTGTGTGGGATCTCAAAACCAAACGCTCTGGGCAGGGGTACGAATAGGAGGGCTCTGTGCACAGCATTCAGAAGGCAGGTGTGAGGAGGAGAGGTTTCTGAGGGCCAAAGAAACTTCATCTCCTGTGCCAGCTGTCTGAGTCAGCAGAGGCCCCAGCCCGAGGTTTCCACGGACTGGTCCTAAGAGTATGAAGCACATGAGCAGAGTGCTTACCGACCCTGAGGAGCTACCTGGCTAGGCTCAGCCAAGGAAGCACTGATCCTTAGAGCATGGAGGTCAGGACAGAGAGGGAAAAGGGAAGGTCACACATGTGCACATGCTGCACACACATGTGCTTCGCATACTCCGCATAATGCTTCGTACGGCCTTGAAGGAGGTGTTGATGGTCTGTGTATAAAACAAGATTATTAATACCTGTGAGAAGGCGCTATTTCTGTGACTCTCAGTTTCTCTCCTCCTGCTTCTCCCTTCTCCACTTCTAGCTCTTCAAACACTAAGGTATGTTTGGATCCTTTCTCATGCAGATCTGCTTTTGTCCCTAATGGCATCCACCACCTTTCTGTAACTTCTAGACTGATGCTAATGCCATGTGACTTTCTAGCTCACACTTTTATCACAAAATCTCTCCCCTCTTTATCCTTTACATCATTTTTTCAGAAAGCTATTTCAAACAGCTGTGGAAAAGCCAACAGCTTGGGTGGTCCTAGGCCCGTCATCTAAGCCTGGCCGAGACTCAGGACCAAGTCATGGTACAGATGCCTTTTCCCAAGCCAGGAATGAAGAGTTTCACTAGTATCAAAGAAATCAGTGAAGAACTCCCTGACAAAGCCATGTGCTGTGGCTACATTTAATATTAAGAGTTCAAGTACCAGGGTTGGGAGAGACCCTCATCGCACAGAGCCGCAGCCCCTACATGATGCGAGTGGAGAGAGACTCAAGTACCCAGCTGATAACCATGAGACAGGAAAGGAGGAAGGAGACCTCAAGAAGACTCGGGGTCAGAAACTCCACCCATAGCCTATTCTTGGAGCGAATACATTTGGACATAGACTGTAGCAAGAGCAGAATTCAAGTTAGGAGAGGACGTCTCTGAAGAAATGACACTGACGGTGACAGCAAAGGATGAGACTGTGCTGCTGATGTCAGGAATACAGCATATCAAGATTTGGAAGCAGTGTGTGTCTTCTGACTGAGAGTGATGTGTGGCATCACTGAGGAAATGAGATACAGCATCTAGGAGGGAGCCAGATGTGCAATGATTCAAGGCCACAGTGAGGAGTTTGAAAACCCTTATTCTTCCATGTGAAGATGGCACAGGAAGGGGCAAGAGGGGAGATATAGACACCACTCAAAGGGTTGTGGCATCATCCATATGAAAGACCTGATGACCTTCAGAGGGGAGTAGCCATGGAAATGGACTGTGAGGAGCAGACAGAATAAATAGAAAATACAAACTGTTTTGAGATGTAATTAAAAGCCCTTGCTAATGGTTTGGATGTGGAGAGGATAGTAAAGAAAGAAATCAAACACCATATATGATTTCTACTAATAATAAACTTTTGCCAGCTTTGATACCTCTGGAGGTAGGATGCAACTAGACTTGCTGCCTGGATGGCAGGAGGCAGCATCCCACAGTGAGGTTGCAGAATGGTTTTGGCAGTGGGGAAGGCACATCCTCAGACATAGCAGAGCACCGGCTCATCAACATCACAGTTCTCAATGGATAACATCATGCATAAAAAATGATTCTGAGTCCAAGAGATTTAGATGGGTAGAGCTATGAATGTGTAGAAAGTTTAGAAACTTTGTAATTCTTTACTCATTTTTAATCACATATGTACATATGTAATATATATGTATAAACATGAAAATGATACATGATTTTATACTGTATTTTAAGAGATCTAAGTATATTTCAATGAGTAGAAAAAATCCTGAGTTGTAATGTCTTTTAGTCTGTTTAATAGGCAGCACTTTTCTTCTTCCTAATTAGTACATAGACAATAACATTGTTTAAGAGAAATGGTACTTAGAATCAATAAAATAACTCTTAAATGCTAGAATAATAGGATACAAAGTCTTGCCAATTACTGAGGTTCCTTACTTATGTGTGTATTAATATGCATTATTTGCAATCTTAAGTCAACATAACATTAGAAAATATTACCTTCTGACTAAGTATAAATTTGGGACAATAAAGCATAAAAAACACATAAGCATAATGAATCATATAAAAATATTCATTAGGATACTTAGAAAGATGTGATCAAGTTAAAAATCAACTCCTGAGAAAACTTCTTGGGAAATGAAGAATTACAGGATGTGTCTTTCTGCACTACTATGAAAAGTCACCATTATTTAAAATGACTGTAGAAGTTCTAGCCAAAGTAACAACACCAGAAACAAAAGAAGAACTACAATTATAAGAAAGAATGAGACAAAATGTCCATTTCACACACACAGGAATTTAATACGCATTGTAACAAAAGAGAGACAGAGGGCAATAAATGTTTATGGAGAATTTTCAGTGTGTGAAAGACACTATGCTACGCTAACCATTTTATATACGTTGTTTGCTCCTCCTCCAAATTCTACAGAATAGATCAAAACTAATAATCCCTAAGAACATATGAAAAAATTCAGTTAGACAGCTAAAACCAAGAACATAGATTAAACCCTTTCTTAAGTATTAGCAAAAAATTCTATACATATAATTGTAAAAAAAAAAGCTTTCAAAAAATAATTGTAAAAAAAAAAACAACTTATAACCACAATTTAAAAACAAATACCTTTAAATAAGCCTAACAAAAAATAAATTAAGAATTAGGAAACATTTTTAAAAACATAAAATGTTACTGAGAAGTTAAAAAAAATATTAGAAGAAAAACAAGGACATACTTTGATACTTACTGAGAAGGTAGTATACTGGAAGGATAAAAGTTCCTACAAAAATTGAATTATAAATCAATTTTATACAAATCAAAGCCTCAATGCTACTTTTAGAAAATACAACATTATAATCATTATGCTGATATGAACAAAATGTTACATTGGGATGAGGAGAAAAGTTTTCTGTCTTTTACTAAGTATTTTTAACATTATAATAAAGACTCATAAAGTCACAAATAGATAAATGCTACAAGATTGGTAGCTCAGGAAGAAAATTGATGTAAATGTATTGAATCTTCTTAATTACCAAATACCTGGCACACATCCGTGAGTCACATGCTACGCTGGTTGTGGGTGCACATCAAAAGGAACACAGACGTGATTGCCGGCTTCGTGAGTTTTTCAGTACTGTGGGGAAAACAGGTAATAAACAAGAAAACAATTATATATCATTATTAATTTTTAATGCATGCTATGAAGAAAAACAATAAAAGAGAAAATAAAAATAATGGGTTGGAGAAAAAACATACTACAGGCAGGGTGGCCAGTGAACCTTAGTGAGAAGGTGATATCGAAGCAGAGGCTGGAGCAAGCGATGGGTGTGACATGTAGACCAGAAACAAATGTGTTGCAGGCAGAGGAACAGCATATTCAGAGGCTTCTTGGTGGGAACAGTGATGTCCCTTTGAAGAAGCAGAAAGTTCCCCACTTGGAGAACCTGAGAGACACGACCAAGCAGGTGGCTGTGAAGCTGACAACTTAGTGGCTTCAAAGATCACAGATTTATTATGTTGCAGTCCTGTTGAGTCTAAAGCAGGAGTCAGTGGGGTGAAATCAGGGGTCTGCAGGGCTGCTTTTCTTTCTAGAAACTTCAAGAGAAAATCCATTTCCTTGTCTTTTTCAGATTCTGCACTCCTGGCTTATGGCTCCTTCCTCTGCCCATATTTCATGTCACATCACTCTGACCTTTCTGCACCCTCTTCCATTTGAGGATCTTTGTGATCATGCTAACCCAAGATGATCTCCTCAGCTTAAGGTCACCTGGTTAGCAATCCACCTGCGACTTTAGTTCCCCTTGGCCATGTGGAGTAACAGTCCCAGGTTCCAGATACCAGAATATGGGCATCTTGAGGGAGGAGCATTATCTTTGCTATTGCAATATTCAATATCATTCTATCAATTCCAAGTGCTTTGGACTCTCTCCTTTGTTTCCTTCTTTATCCAGGATGACAAAGTATTGTCTTACATTTTCCTTTTTCCTTTCAAGTATTAATGAATACACCTGTCCTACATCATAGAGGAAGGTGAACTCTAAATAATGGCAACACACAGTTTGTAAGGAAGAAAGAAGCTTGGCTTTCATATGCATTGGGATAAACAAACTGATAGCGGTTTCATGCCCTACTTATAAATCTTTTTAGAGTACTCTCTTCTGGGTGTTATTAACTTTCTCTTTGGAGAGTTGAAACTCTGCTTTGTCACGTAGTATTTCCCTAAATTCTGAATAAGAGTTTGAGGGCTATTTACTTTGTTGATTGTTCTGTTGTTCATTTGTTTGTTTTTAACCTGGATCCCACCCATACAAGTGAACACACACGAACACATGAGTACACACACAAACATACACACACATACACAACCTACTACCTCTTTCTGAATTAGTTTCAATCTTAGACTGTTGGTTTCTAAACAAATAAATAATAAATGTCTAGAAAGAAGAATTCTGCACCCTACCAATCTCTCACAAGATTGACAGCAGTTGGCAGCTAGAAAGCAGCCAGAAACCTAGAAGTAACCCCAAAAGCTACTTGCCTGCCAGGCGCTAACTGGCCCTTCTAAACAGCTTCACAGAAACACAGAAAGATTTTGTAGGACAAAACTTGCATTTCTCCTGGTTCTGGCTGACACGGGACAGGCAAGCAAAACACAAGTGGAATGACCTAGGCCAGAAGTGCTGGCCAGACACCTGACTTATGAAAACACACGAGGACCCAAACACCTTCCCCAAGAGGAGCTGACAGTGCAGTGCCCGGAGACCACACAAGGACAGAAGCTCTGCTGATGACGCCAGTTTTATTTTTCTCAAATTTCTGGACAGAACTCTTGCAGAGACTATGAAAAGAGAAAATAGAAAAAAGTATTTTTAACTTAAAATTTATTTTAAGGCCCACTTACTGTTTGCTTTACAGATGCTTTACAATAAAATTCTTGTCTATTAAGTAAGTATATTTTTGACAATTTAACAACTGGCTTTCTCAACTGCAATGAATTAAAATGGAAATATATGTGACTATAGTAATTCTACTTCCTTATATTTTTCTTTGCATAATGATTTTATCACTGGCACACCATTAGGATATCTGATTTGGTTGGTAAAAATGTACACACTAGAAACCAGAATGAGTTATTTAGTAAAACCATTTTTAAATGGCTCGCAACATTGGAAGACATGGAAAACATCCCCCAAAATCACATGAATTGATTTGAGAAGGACATTTGACCAAGTTCTTTATAATACTGTTTGAGATCGATGAGGAAATTTGGCTTGGAAAATACTGGAGAAAATTTATATCTGATTGAATGAATAAAGATAAGCAGATTTATTCTTATCAACATGTAGAGGAAGAGGAAGTTCTGGGGAAAAGTGGCTAGGTGGATGAAGATATAGGAATCAGTCTTACTAAATTTGCCACAGACACGAACAGAGATAGATGGCAAGTACTTAACTGACACAAGCAAGATTCAAAACAATCTTGAGATATGTAAATAATGGACTGAAACCACCAAAGTAATATTGAACAGGGATATGTAAAATCTTATCTATGATGGGAGGTACTTGACGACATATCAATCTTAGGTTAAAAAATAAAAAGAGGCCTATTTTGTTTTAGTTTGCCATAAGCTCAAAATGAATAAATAATGCTACAATTTTAATCTGCGCTAATGAATAATATGAAGCAAAAGATAAAAACAAAGGTAGCAACCTCAGCTATGACACATTCCATTAAGATCATTCCATTCTGTTTTGGGGTCCATTTTTCAGAAAAACATTAGCAAATATATTTATCTAGAAGAAAGTGATTATGTCGATGGAAGATCTGGATACTCTCCCATCTGAAGGATAAAGAAAATGGTGGCGGAGCAAGTATTGTGTAGGGAGACTGAAAGAATGAGGTTTTTATTGGAAAAATCTCTGGTTTAAAATTCTTCAACAGTTGCCCATCATTCTCAAGGTTTAAATTTATTTATTGATTGACTGATTGATTTTTTGTCCTACAAAAGGCCTTCAGATGTAGCCCTACTCACCTCCAAAGCTTGTTTTCTCACTGCTTCTTTGGTTCTCCAACCAGTATCCTCAAAACTCTTCAATCACTAACCCCAATACAGCCTGAACTCCAGCTACGCTGAAATTCCAGAGTCCTTCCAAAGCCCACTGTACCTTGTTTTAGGCTTTAGAGTTTGCTGTTTGCATTTCTTGGGATACTCTTTTTCACACTTTGCTGAGCTAGGCTTATATATCTTCAGGTCTCAGCTTGATAACTTCCTCTAGGAAAACTTGGTTCCTGTGTCATTCTTTCTACATAAAGACTAAGTTGAAGGTTGCTCCTCCATGGTCTCAGGGTGCATTCTAACTACCTGAGATACCCTCACATATTGGGTACCTCCAAGAAGACAGAAGTCAGAGTCTCCTTTTTTCATCATTATATCCCTAGCACCTAGTACCTGGTGCAGTGAAACGAATAAATGAATACATATTTTATTTTAAGAGAGGGCAAATTTAAGACTAATGTGAGAAAGTGGTGTGAGACAGAACATTTGCTTAAATTAAGGAAGAACTTCCTCTGTTCCCGGCCTTGATCTCCTGCATTGAGACACTTTGCCTCCTCCTGACCTTTGCAGCTCAGCTCTGAGAGGAATGAAAATTTATTTGGCTCTTGTGACTCCAGCACCAGTCAGGCTTATGCTCTCCTGTTGCTTCTTGCACCCTGGATGACTTATAAATTAATGAAAGATTTTTTCTGTTATTCTTGAGGCAATTCCTTACAGAAATACATGTTCTGTCTGAATGATTGGTGACTCACATTCTGAATCTAAATGTTTTTCCAGGTATTGAAGTTTAAAAGGATTAGCAGTTACAATATGCTGCTATTTGATCTGTCAAAAATAAAACAATTTTATTTGTTAAGAACTAAAACTTTCAGCTGGGGATTTAGCTCAGTGGTTAGAGTGCTTGCCTCACAAGCACAAGGCCCTGAGTTTGATCCCCAGGACAAAAAAAAAAAAAAAAAAACCTAAAGCTTTCTTAAAAAATAAACACTCCTTCTTCATAAAAAACCTGCAGAGCTAACAAAGTACACTAATTAAGTGTGTGGGTCTGAGAATGTTTAATTCTGACATTTATTGCTATTCTTTGAAAAAAGAATCCAACAGAAATTATTTACATGAATCAATAGTTTATGAGTAATCTTCTAACCTCTGTTAACATATTAATGGGTATGGGTTTTATTTATAGTTTATGCTCCCCAAACATATATGAGGTGGCGATTCATGTGGGTGTTCTCTTCCAACTTTAACTTGTAAAGAGATCTGTGTGTATATACATGTGTAGTTTTATTTATATCAACATCAGTCAAAAATTCTCCATCTCTAAAAAGAGCTTTTAGTAGAATTGTTCTTCATTCATTGTCTTTTCATCTGCCTAAAGCATAAAGAATTCACTTTGAACTGGGACCCCCAAGGCAATGGGGAGCAGTGTAAGAGACTGATTCTTAGAGACTGATTCCCACTTGTACTCTGTGGTTAATGCCTAGTAGGTGACAGTCAGTCAGCTTCCCACAAAGGTTACTTGGGGGCAGGGATTGGGGGCATTAAGGAGCTTAAAAGGAGGAAAAGATAATTGTCAAATACCCAGTTCATTTTATGAAAGCCTGTAAAGCCTAATACATAATAAAATGTCCAGATTATAAATTGCAGGATTATCCATTACAGCAAATTGTATTCCGACCAATACAGGCAAAAGAAATTGCTTTATCTGCATTTAATCATTATACAATATAAACTTCGAAATTATACTAAAAGCGCACAGGACTTGTTTTTTTATCTGGAAGAATAAATGAATTCTGTCTATAAATTTCTGTTTAGTCTTTTAAAATGTTTGGCCAAATTTGTTTGCTGAGAACCTTAGTGCACTGATGCTGGAGACCACTTGGTACCCAAATATCTGATCACTATGACTGAAAAAAAATAACACCTTAATTAACTGCAATGTCCTCAGAGTCAGATTTCACTTACTAGTGATCTACATTTAATTTGAGTTCTCATAACGTGGATGTCCCTAAAGTGCCCCTGTCCATTAAAGGTGATCACATATTTAAAGGAGCTTTAGAAGTTATTTTTAAAATCCTTTCATAAAGTGAGAACTTGTTATTCCTCATGCGTTAAAAAAGAACAGGTTAAAAAAGAAAACCCCTGGCACCATGTTCCCTAGACTGCTGTCCAAGGTACTTAAATGCCGACCATGAAGAGTTCTGCTCAAGCTGCTGTCCCCAGAAAAACACCCAACACAGTCCTCCTCAGTTCTGCAGATCTTGCTAAATCCCAGGCACAAAATAATATGGCACGTGAAGCATCTTTTTTAGGTGGAATACTATCAGAATAGGTACTCTTTAGAATTCTCATTGTGGAAGCAATACACTTACTCAAACGATGCTATTACTGTTCTAAATACATTTAAAAATCAATTTAGAAGCATCTTTCTATGGAACAGTGTACAAGCCACATAACAAAAACATCAATCTCATTATTTTTATTTGCTTAGTTTTGCTGATCCAAAACAATTCCATTTGGTTTGATTGTTCTCATAGTTTAGTAGAATTGGTTTTATTGTTAACACTCGAGTCTTTCGAGATTTCAAGTTTCCTCTCTGGTGATGAACATCTACTGTATCCAAGAATATTCAGAAAAATATTTTGACATTCTGTGTATCACTCAGATCTCAATGTCATGTTCTGAACTGAAGTACATCCAGGGACACATGTAGCCCACCAGTGTGGTTGTCCTTAAAGAGACATTGTGTAGCTTGGTATGCAATTATAGGAAGTAATTAAGGAACTCATATGTCCTGATCAACAGAGATAAATAAGTTGCAATATTGAGTGAGACTGGATGGAACTGATAGAACTTTTTAATGTTACTCAGTGTAGCCCATACTATATCCCTTAAAGGATGAGCTTGTTGAGCATACATAAATGATCATATATATGTATATATTTTATATATATATACACATATATAATATATGGATAATGTGTGTATATATGTGTAATATATAATACATTGTAATATATGTATCATATATATGACATATATGATATATAATATTAAACAATATTTAACCAAAATTCAATTTAAAATTTTTCTTTGACTCAGAGTTGCATTGTTGTAGTTCAAACAAGAGTGTTGAGTAAAAGCAAGCCAACACAGATAGATTCCAAAGGGGTAGAATAGAACATCATCAGAATTTTCTTATTGTACACTAATAAATCAGATAACACAGAGATGTGAAAATACCACTTTTGACTTTTTAAAGACACTCTGTGTAGGAAATTGTTCTCAAATTATCTATATATTTCTTTCTAATCTGAAGTGAAGAAAAACTAGATTGAAAGCGAGGGAAGAATAAAATTTTTGAAAAGATGTTGGAAGGTGCCAGTGGAACATTTTTCCCACACTGCAAAGAGAAAAGGAGCAACTAATGTAATTGGCATGACTGAGAGGCTTAAGGGTGGTAAGGTGATCCTGCCCATCTTCACCCTTGGGCCCTTACTGTCTGGCCCAACATCCTGTGTCCTGCGACTTGAAGTCTTTAGGTCACTCTGCTTGCTGCTGGCAACCAAGCGGACCCTACAGAGCTCTGTCAGTAAGAAATGTTCCTGCACAGAAATTCGTTCTGCTTCTGATCCCAGCCACTGCTGTGTTGGCGCTGATTGCTAGCCTTGGCAGCAGTTTCCCAATGCTATTTTTATACGCCATACCTTTTATGTGAATTTGTTTTTGAGGAAAATATGCATATGTAGTGCTGAAGTTTGATCTGGCCTTTAAACTATATCATAATTATGTGAGAACTTGGCTACAAGACCCCTGAGAGGGCACTAGCAACCCAGGAAACTAACTGAATAGGAAATTAACCTAAAGAGATTGCTTCTGAAGGGGGGAGAGGATAATGATCCAGAGAAGGTATAAGGGTCCTCTAGGTCTTGGAGGTGATTATACAAATATCCTGTCCTGGTAAAAACTCATCAAACTTTGCACAAGTCACTTTAGCACTTCTTTGTGTGTAAGATATAATACTCTTAAAAATTTTAAGTTATCAAAATTATCAAATATTTAGAAACAGCAAAAGACATGGACTCTCTCCATGGAGAAAATCAGAGTTCCTCTGTTAAATATTGAAGAACACCTATGTAAATACAATTATACCATATTTTTGGCAGGGAATGCACAATGCTGCAAAGACATCAAATTTCCCCACATTAGCCTGTACATTCAGTGCAGTTCTGGTTATGGGAGAATAAAATCCAACACCCTGGACTAGGTGTATTTCATGTAACATAGTCAGAGAAACTGCAGATCTCTGCTGACAGGAAGGGCTCCGAAATGGTGTCCTTTCGTAAAAACAATTTTACCTCCATCTGTGTCAATAAAGTAAACAGAGGATGCTGGCAGAAGTCTTTCTGTCAGATATCCAGCCCTCCCCATCTGACTAGCAATGATCTTTCCACCGGATGAAGGGCCTGAAGGGTTGATGTCTGGTCTACACGGAAATCTCCATGGTGGCTGTCATCTGAGAGATTTCATCCACAAAGAAACACAACCATTGCTGGCTGTGCATCGCCTCCCTCAGACTTCCACAGTGGTCCCAGAAGCCCTGCCCCCATCCCTTTGGTATGCTGTATATCATGATCACATCTTGCTCCTCTGAGTCTCACACTGAAGGTGTGCTAGATCCCATGCACAGACACATAGTAAAATTTGTATTTTTTCCTTGTTTTTTGTCTACTTTCAATGTATTAGATAAACTAAAATTATAAAAACTTCAGAGGAAAAAGATTAAATGTTCCCTATGCAGTCAATATCCCCAACCATTGTACCTGTGAGTGCTTATGATTTGACCAGGTAACTTTCGCTTCATGGAGGAAAAACAGTAACAAAATCCAAGACTGTTTAAAGGAAACAGAAAAATAAGAAGGGTGGTAGATATCAAGAGAGATCTTGATATCTGCTCTGGTAGATATCAAGATCTCTCACATGTATGATACCGATGCAAAAAGGAAAGTAGCCTATAGAACAGAATACAGAGCTCAATCTGAGTCCCAGGCCTACAGAATCATTTGATATATACTTAAGGCTTCCCTTAAGCCGAGAGGCCAGAGAATGGAAGGAGGGATAAAGAAAGTTTAATCAATGAGTGCCAAGTTGCAGGTAGACACGAGCAAGTAGTTCTAACATGCCATTGCACAGTAGGGTGGGTAGAGAGAATAATAATGTAGTATACGCTGCAAAAAGCTAGAAGTTTTTGATAATTTTCACCATAAAAAAGATAAATATTCATTTTACTCAGATTTTCATGGATGTGACTGAATATCTAAGAAAATCATGTTAAATAAAGAAAGGTTTATTTGGGCTCATGATTTTAGACGTTTCAATCCCTGATCTACTGGTTCCATTACTTTTAGGCCTCTGGCAAGGCAGAAACATCAGGGCTGAAGGAAACAGTGATAGAAAGCGGCTCACCTGATGACAACCAGGAAACAGACAAAAAGGGAAAGAGCCTAAGAAGAGATAAACCCATCAAGGGCACTCCCCCAGTGACCTATTTTCTCTAACTCAGCCCCACCTCCTAACAGCCCATTCAACTAAGGAATTCATCAGTGTGTTAAGCCACTGATAATGTTAGCACTCCCATGAGCCATTCACCTCCATAGGCCCCACCTCTGAACACTGCCGCATTGAGTATCAACTCTTGAGTCTTTTTGAGTGACACTTCATACTGTTTGAGGGAGATAAATATGTGCAATCTAAACACTACACAATGTATATGTGATTCAGAACATTACATGATACCCTCATTAATAGGTACAAGTTTTACGTTTGTATGTATCAGTTAAAAATAAATTTAGAAAAAACAACAGTGGAGTAAAAAACTTGTGGTTAATATATCATTAAATCAACAAATGGTGCTGTGACAATTACATATGCATATAGAAAAAAAATTAATTTTTTCTCAAATTACTAAGAAAGTAACTCTACATTGAGTACAGATCTTAGAGTAAAATCAAAACATTAAAGCTTTCAGAAGATAGTGTGTAAAGATCTCTTCGTCATGACCTCTACCCAAGGAAAGGTTTCTTATGTAAGACCTAAAACACACTAAATATAAAAGAAAATTGTGATACGCTTTACTACATAAAAATCATGAAACTCTGTCACAAAAAATCACAAAGAAACAAAAAGATAGCTCTTCCCAGGCAGTGAAATCGAGTTCCAAGAATTTAAGTAAGTTGCCCAAGATCACAATTAGTAAGATCTGAGACAAAGAGAACCAGTGTCTCAAACATTGTTTCCATGGCACCTCCCAACTGTTGTGGATCTCCTTTGGAGAATCTGGGCTGTAATATCGGGCTCACTGTATTTCACCATGTTTCTTTACGCATCCACATATTTCTAGGAGTCTAAGAATTGTCTCCTATTAAGCTCTGCCTCATGTTCACACAGTTGTTTCCCCAGCTCTCCAGAAATTCTCCCAACACAACTTCCTTAAAAATCCCAAGACTAACTTGTGCCACAAGTTCACAAAGACAAACAGCATGTTCTTAAACCCTTGTAGAAACAATGCTCTTCATTTTTAGTCAGGAGGCACTGAGACTGGGATTCATTTAAATTCCATAAAGCAAACCAATTTTTATTACCCTAGACTGTATCTCACAGCATTCACTATACAAAGCACTATTCCCTACATTAACCTTCAGTAAATGCTCTCCTCAGATCCTGAGCAAGTTCAAGCGCAAAGGAAGAAATTATGTTCATTACAGATGCATTTACATGTGAAGGTTGATCTCTAAAAGCCAGTAATTCTACATACATAATTCAAGGGCAAAGGGAAGAAAAAGAAGGCTATGAGCTAGCTTTCCATTGGAGCAAGAGTTTTATTCTTTGGGCATATTTTAAAATTATATTACAATATCAAACAGGTTTAAATAGAGATAATCAGTTTCACTCATAGAGATAACCCCTGAATTAGTTACAATATATCTGGAGGACCAAGTTACAGAATAGAATGCCTCAGATATGGATGTTCGGTGCTTACGCATAACTCTACCTGCACTTAGTAATGATATTGAAAGACATTTTGTATATGTGACAGAAAGTGAACATCTTGATTATTAGTGAATACATGTTTACTCTGAGGATGCTGCAGATTACGTTTAACACAAAAATAACTGCAGAGCAGAAAGATGAAAAGGATTTTTAAGAGGTAATAGAAATGGTGTCATTAGAATTTAGAGATTACTTAAAAGTCTGAAATTAGGAAGATGTAATGTTTCCTGTGCAGCTTTTTAAAGGATAAGCCATTAGGTGAATGTTGACACAGGAGGTGACCATTTTTATGTTAACAACTGGCAATAGAATTACTTTGCGAACTCTTGCTTCCTGACAAGATGAGTCCAGAAATAACCTATTCCCTTTTGTAGGCAAGCAGTAAACATAGTGGCACATTCTGCAGTGTGTCTGGGTCGGACATGGATGTTTCAAGCAGTGGAGTTGAGTTGCGCTCCTTCGTGTTTATATATTTCTGATTTTGGTCTAGATACTTAGTTTACGGACACCTGTCTCACAGGGGTTTGGTGTTTAGATATATGGAGATACGGTTGTTAGGTATAAGAAAGTGGGGACAACTGAAGCCAGATTGCCAAGGTACGATAAGGTTCCTTAATGTGGAATTTGCTGTGTGTTGAGGTGTTGAGTGCATATGGGCATGGGTTCACTCTGGGTGTAGTGTGACGAGGCCACTCTCAACCCTCATATCACTGATTTGTTTTATCAGAGTATGTCTGGGCATAATGGAGGGAGGTAACTGTGTGCACCACCTTATTAAATGCAATCTAGAAAAGAAAAGCACATTTCTCAATTAAGGAAGTACTACAGATTGGGAAGGTCATTAAAGACACTATGCTGGGACTCACAGGAGAAATGGGAGCAGAGGCATTCAGAATGACAGACGGTTGGTTAGACCTGAGCAGCAATTGTGCATGTGGCCCATTGGGTACACTGGGCACCGCCATCCCTGTGCTCCTGTAAAGCACGATTTTTACTGTGGCATTGGCTGTCGAAGCACCTGTGGCAAGTCTGACCATCAGATGGTAACGGAAAATTAGCTTGTGGGCCATTTGGAACTTGGTCTTCGCTAGTACCATAGCAGTACGTAACACAGCTGTGTCATGAAAAGTTTAATGCTTTGGAATTCAAACCAGACCTTCCTTTACCTATGAGTGAGCATAATAAAAAGGAATTTTTATTTCACAAGAGTAATGAGCCTGTAGTGAGAAGGTAACTTCTTAGTAGAAATAAGCCTAAAGCTTAGAACAGATTTCTTTTACAGATTTCTTCCGGGTACAAGCAAGTAGACCATTTAGTGCTCTACTACTGAGCTATATCCTCCAACGCTTTTCATTTTACTTTTTAATGTTTTTAAAATTTCAAGGCAGATTATTGCAGGTTGTTCAGGTCGGTCTCGAACTTGTGATCCTTCTGCCTCAGCCTCTGTTCAGACCATGTAAAAGGACTCTTCACAGTCAGGCACTGGGGATGTTGTGTTTCAGGCAATCAACCAATTTTGGGTATTTGTGTTCACCAGCTGGTGAAACCCAGAATTTTGAGATAAATACTGGGGAAAGCAGTGTTTTTTATATTTGATTTTTCTTCAGCAGGACAACCAACCTGTCTCTAGATCAGAAGAGAGGCTACAAGATCCTCAACATTCTTCTTTCAGAATGGGCCATGGATATGGGTGTTCCAGGTACAGCCCTGACTGCCAAGCTTTCCGCCTCTGCCCTTCCACAGGCATCCACAGACTTCCACATGTTACTCTTCTCCCTCCTGCCAAGCCTAAACACCTGTCAACAAGTTCTTACAGCCCTCTTATAGCAGTAGTGTGCACAGACACAAAATCCTGTAGATTTCAATTCTAGAGGAAGTGCTTTTTAGAACTTCAACACTATTCAAAAACAGAAAGTGCTTTATCAGTGAGAGAGGGTGGGACGAGAGAATGAACTCCTTGTTCGCAGAACATCTCAAGAGAAAAAAGCAAGTTTCCCCAAGATTGCCATCTGCTAGTTGGTGACCTGCACACACACAGGTGGTGGTATTATTTGTGTGTCTCGTATCCAGTAGGCAGTCACATTATGAGAAGTACAGGCACCCCAAGAAGAGGAGTAAATATAGACTGACTATCGATCTCCTCTCTTCGCCTTCCAGTGAATATGGAATAATTTGATGAGGAAGGTAAAAGATACTTACATATACACATATATATACTTACATATATACTTACACATATGTATATTTCTAATATTTACATATACTTACATAATATATATATAGTTCTAACTTGAAGTAATAAAAGTCCAACACTTTCTGAAAGGTCTAAATTCAACAAGGAAGAAGAAAGAAGTTTATTCTTGCAGAGGAAAAAAAGTAAATTTAACGAGTAGCAAAAGCTGTGCCACAGAATGTCTGTTTATTCTTTAATTAAATAATAGAATTTGACTCGTGCATTGCACTTACCATTTGATGTCTGAATCAGGAGTCTTTCTGTTTTTCCCCCTCCTGCTTTTCATCTCCCTGTCCTTTTCTGCATTTGGTTGAAGGCCCTGAGGCATCCCTTGCTCTCTCTGCACCTGGCTGTCAGTCCAACCTTCTGAAGGAGGAATAACTCCCAAGAAGTCCTGGAGCTGCTCACCTTCATTCTTCTCTCACAACAAAACTGTCTCCCCACCAGGCCCACCTGGTAGTAAAACCAAACTCATAAGCAATTCACAATCCAAAGTTCTTGATGTGGAGTGGTATCAGGGATAACCTTTGAGGATGCATTTGTTTGCATTTGTTTGGACTTCACTGTTCAGTGCAGTCCGAGGCAAACAAATCATTCATACTGATTTCAGATTGTGCAGCAAGAAGTGACTTCAGCGTTGGACCAGGTAATCAGTTTCTCATGAGGCCAGTCCCATTAGGGTATCTTGAAGTGTTACAAATGTTACTTTGATTTTTTAATCTTTACTTATTATTAATATTTGTTTTATTTAATTGTGTGCAAATCAGCTGTTTTTCTAGGGGAATGGGCTGCTGAAGATTGAAACCAAGACTCTGCACATGCTAAGCATGTGCTCTGTCACTAAGTCATACCCCAGCCTATCATTCTAAAAATAATACAACAAAGAAATGAAACAAATTCCTTCAATTTCATCTCACCTAGAGGAACTCACATTCAACTGTTTTCTTTTAGCTGCTCTCTGCTTTCTGGTATTTCTAAACAATAAATATTCTTTTCTCAAAAGAATATTCTTTCAAAAAGTCTTCAAAAACTTCTTTTCTTAGGATTAAATAATATTACATATCAATCCAAAATGTCAGAAATTGAAGATTTTAATATAATTGCATGCTTTCTCCTCTCAGTAAACTTTCGATATGATTTCATTTATTATGATTAGCCCAAATTCAGTATTTATATTACTATACACATGTAATTCTTTATTTCTAATGAATAAATATATAATCATAGTTTTGCTTTGTGCCACCTGTTTTTAACTACGGTTGACATATGCATCATTTGATCATTACTTTTAATTCTCTTTGAATATTTCATAGGTCTTTTTACATCCTTTGACAACTGGCAAAACCGTCACAATTTCTCCATCTGATCAAGTGCATAAGAAAATATGTCAATTCTATTACTTTTCTTCACATTCCTTCCACTTTGATCTGGCCTGGCTGCTCACCTAACCCGCTTAGCTCCCATCTCCATCTTTTCTGTGTTGTGTACTGTGCTCTCCAGAGCCCAAGCCACTTCCTCCTTGGCTTCTCCCCTTCCCATTTTGTTGAAATACATCTTCCAGCAGTTTCCTGAGAAAAGGCAAGATGTAAAATCTTGACATTTTTTCCATCTCAGTATTTCTTTATTTTACCCTCACTCTTGAAAGACAGTCTATTTCAGTTTGACAGCTGAAATAAGAATTTGATTATTGAAATAAGAACTTTTGAGGGTTCTTCCTGTGTCTTCTAGATACCATTGTGACTGTTAAGGAATCTGATACCTTCCTTTTCAGAATTTTTTAGCTGTCTTTCCGCTCTGAAAGTTTTTCAGAACTTCCCTTTATCATTGTTCTGAAGCTTTCAATGATGTGATTTGGGGGGGGGGGGTCTTTTACTTTATTCATTGTGTTGGACGCTCATCAGGTTATTGCACCATGATTAGTCTTTGACTCTGAGAGAATTTGTTGTTTATTCTCTTAATAATTTTTCTGTTCTGTAAAATTTTCTGTTTACTCCTTCTGAATCTCCTTTTAGACATTGAACTATGAGGACTGATCTAACTTTCTTTTCTCTCTGGTCTATATTTCTACTGGTTTTTATCATAAAATGACACCACATTTATTAAATATTATATTCAGGCTTTTCAATATTTTTAAAGCACTTCTTTGTTGTTTGAATGGTCAAAGAACATCCTACTTTCTCGTGAATGTATTATCTTCTATCTTCCCAAGGATATTAATTATGGTGTCTCTGAAGTCCTTTCCAGCTACTTTCCCTGAGTTTCTCTTGCTGCTCATTTCCCTTTGATATGTACTTTTCTTCTATCACTTCTCATATACCTGATTTTCTTTGGTTTTCTCTTTATGGTTAAGGGTCCAGTGCTAAAATGATTGGAAGTTGCTAGTGCAGCAAAGTTGTAGATTGGTAGACAAATGGACAGCAAACTGGACTGATTTTTGTTAAGGACAAATTGGCAACATCTAAGACTTTTCTCTGAGATATTTCAGTCTCTCCAGAGGACAATGGGACTCACTCTTCTCACCTAGAGAAGGATCATCCTGGCTTTATTCTGGCACTGGAATAGAAAATGGGAGAGTTTGTCATCCAAATATAGACTGTCCTCAGTGCTCTTCTTATCATTCAGCACGCCTCACCCACCCACCCCCATATCCAAGACTCCTGATGGAAACTCCCTGAGCCCATGGCCCCAAGGGCATATTGCCTGCTACTTCCCCTTCTCAAGCTTTTCCAAGGTTGTCCACGGCAATCCAGCTCTTCCTTACCATAATATCCACTCATTCCACTCCAAAATTGATCAGTTCCTTTGGAGTTTCATTAATGATAGAGTTTACATTTTGTTTCTTTTCTTTCTTATATTTGGCATAATTCTTCAGAAAAGAGGAAGAGAGAAATGCATTTGCTGTACCATATTAACACCTTAAGACAATGTAATTTTTACTTAGTTTTGTCTTTTCAAACCAGTATAAAATTTGTTATTAATCGAATCCTAGCACTTTTTTCTTTTCCTAAAGCACCAAATACATGGCTTTCATGGTACAACTGTTGGCTGTGTCTGAGGACTTGTGGTTTGGAGCTCTGAATCATTTTCCTAATTGAAGCTAAAGAAAAAGCTCTTCAAGTGACATCTGGCTTCAAGAATCTTTTAGTGGAATGCTATTTATTGACTTTGGGGTGTTGACCTTGTATCCGACAATGGAACTGAATTTTGTTATTAAATCTAGAAGTTTTTTGGTGGAGTTTTTTGGGTCTTCTATGTAGAGTATCATGTCATCCACAAATAACAATGGTTTCACTTCTTCCTTTCCTATCTTTATTTCTTTTATTTCTTTCTCTTGTCTAATTGCTCTAGCTAATGTTTCCAGAACTATGTTGAATAATAGTGGTGAAAATGGGGAACCTTGTCTTGTTCCAGATTTTAGTATGAAAGCTTCCAGTTTCTGTCCATTTAGTGTAATGTTGGCCATTGGTTTGTCATACATGGCTTTTATCAGATTTAGATATACATCGTCTATTCCTATTTTCTGTAGTGTTTTTATCATGAATGGGTGTTGGATTTTGTCAAATGCTTTTTCTGCATCTATTGAGATGATCATGTGATTTTTGGTTTTGACTTTGTTGATATGGTGTGTTACATATATTGATTTACATATGTTGAACCATCCCTACATCCCTGGGATGAATCCTACTTAGTCGTAGTGTACCATCTTCTTGATAATTCGTTGTATTCTGTTGGCCAGTATCTTGTTGAGAATTTTTGCATCTATGTTCATTAGGGAGACTGGCCTGTAGTTCTCTTTTTCAGTTGGATCCTTTTCTGGTTTTAGAATTAGGGTGATGCTTGCTTCCAGAAATGATTTTGGAAGTACTGCTTCCTTTCAATTTCACTGAAGAGTTTGAGGAATAATGGTATTAGATCATCTTTGAATTTCTTGTAAAATTTGGCTGTGAAGCCATCAGGACCCTGGCTTTTTTGTAGGTAGGTTTTTAATTACCTCTTCAATTTTGATGGCTGATATTGGTTTATTAAGTGTTTCTATCTCTTCTTGTTTTATTTTTGGTAGTTCATATGTTTCTAAGAATCTATCCATTTCTTCCATGTTTTCCAGCTTATTTGAGGATAGGTTCTTGCAGTAGGTGTTGATGATCCTTTGAATTTGTGATGGGTCAGTTGTGACTTCATCTGAAATGAATAAACATTTCTCAGATGAAGAAATTAAAATCACAAACAAATATATGAAAAAGTGTTCAACATCACTAGTCATTCGAGAGATGCAAATCAAAACAACGTTAAGATTCCATCTCACTTCAGAAAGAACCGTGTTTATGAAAAAAATCAACCAATAACAAATGCTGGCAGGGCTGTGGGGAAAAAGGAACCCTCCTCCATTGTTGGTGGGAATGTAGACTGGTCCAGCCACTATGGAAATCAATATGGAGATTCCTCAAAAAACTAGAACTAGAGGTTCCATTTGACCCATCTATTCCCCTACTGAGGATCTTCCCAGAAGAATTGGAATCATCATATCATAGGGATATATGCACAACCATGTTAATAGCAACACAATTTGTAATAGTTAAGTCTTGGAAACAACCTAAATGCCCAACAACCAATGAATGGCTAAAGAACATGTGGTTTTTCTACACAATGGAGTACTACACCACCATAAAAAAGGATAAACTAGAGTCATTTGTATGTAAATGGATGTTCCTTGAGAACATACTATTAAGTGAAATAAATCAGACACTCATGAGTACACATTGAATAGTTTTTCTGATATGAGAAACCATAAGTGTAACTAGGACAAAGAGGTGTAATAGATATAATAGGAAGATAATATACAAAGGAGAGGAAAACTAGAAAGAGAGAAGGGGGAAAAAAGGAAAGAAAGGGGAAAAGGAATTCATGGAGAAATGTGAATAAACCTGCTGTAATAGGGATGGAGGGAACAGAGGGGAGGGGTGGGGAAGAGGGGGGAGAACCAAAATGCATCATGTACAGGTACAAAATAAATGAGATGAATATGATCATTATATGTACATTGTACCAATACATGTTCTTGGTTAAAAAAAAAAAGGAAAAAAGAAAGAAAGAAAATGTGGTATCTATATACAATGGAATATTACTTGGCTATAAAGAAGGATAAATTTGAGACATTTGTAGGAAAACAGATAAACCTGGAAAATATAATGTTAAGTAAAATAAATCAGACACACAAGCTTAAATACCATATTGTAATTCTCATTTGAATAAGGCAAAGTACAAATAAAGAGCAAAATAAAGGTTTGATAGAAGGAAACAGGGAGATCGATTTTTGCAAATGGGAAGGGGTCCAAGAGTTCCGGGGCAAGGGGAGGTGGGAAGGGAAAGGAGAAATAAAAAGATTTAAAATGTGTCATGTACATATACCAAATACCCACAATGATTGTAAACATTATATGTTGTAAATATAAACTATATATAATAGTAATGGAAGTGGGGAAAGGAGATCTAGTGATTGAAAGAGAGAAGTGGGTAGAGATGAGAAAGGGGAATAAGAAGAATCCAGATATGTTATGTACATGTACCTCTTCCTTAAGATGAATGTAAACTTCTTGTATTGCAAACATATGCTAATAAAATGTTTTTAAAAAGTCAAAAAAAATCTTTTAGTGGAGCCTGTTACCATTAAAAAGAAAGAGAGTGACAATATATTTTTCTGCAGACTTCTCCTTAATGAATAGCCACAAAGATCATTTCCAGCTAACTCCTAAACCTATATGAGTAAATTGAGACCTAGATTTGCTGCAACATCTATTTTAAAATAACCCACCTCTTTCCCAATACTCCTATGATCATTTCCGTTGAGGTGGAGGCATTATCTTTTATATTTTATGATGTCTGAAAAGTGAAGCTACTGCTGGATTTAGGCAAGCGTACCCATGATTTGGCGTGGAATAACATGGCTGATAATATCTGAACATTGACAGCATTGTTGGGACTTAGTTTTTAATCATGCGTTTTATTTAAAAGTCTATCTATCGTACAATCAGATTTAGAGTTCAGACTGCAATATTCCATTCTTAGAAGGAATAGATTTTTTAAATCCTAAATCTCTTGTGCACTTTTAATTCACACAGCAGCCATGCACACACACTATCTGGCCAGGAGAAAACAATCAACATAGGGATGTTGAGCGAGAGATTGATTCAATGACACAAGCTCAGTGGAGCCTTTTGAACTTTGCCTCAAAAATCTTGACAAAATAATTTGAATTTCAACATTTCACAGGAAACATGAAGTTTTCTAGGCTCCTTCCATACAGCCACTGGTCTATGCAATTCCAAACACAGGGAAGATTTTAATAGAGATTTATTCGATATTTTTATATAAATTAAAATGTTCTAACCTTGCAATTATTTTTTGTTATTGAGGAAAAACAGGCTTTAGTTGAAATGATGTAAAGGTAATAAACAGTGCTCATTTGTGTGATTTCATTATTATTATTACTCGTTCAATATGTCTGTCAATTTACTAAGTTGTAAAATGATATGTCAAGAGATAAAGCAATAACAGATAAACCAAAGAGGCATAACATAGTCAAACATATTTCAAAATGGGAAATTCAAATGGGGATTTTGACTTGCACCCTAAAAATATCTACCAAAGTTATTCTCTCAATACACAGTTGTTTGCTGTGTCTTCTGCTTTTAACTATCAGTAAAGAAGCCAAATGAGGACTCAAGACAACAGCCATTCTCTCATAGACCAGATATGTGGGCTTGCTCCCTGACTCAGGTGCAGGACATGAACCTCAGAGGAAGAGGTACCTAAATATAATCACCTTCCACCGAAGGGGCAGGATATCGAACTCACAAACTTTAAAATGAACACTGCGCGTCCTTGGCATGTTTCAACAAAATATCTCTGCAAGGACATGTTGACCTGGGAAGAGAGAAAGGCAAAGAAAAGAGAACGTAATTGGGCTGCTGAAGCATAGAAATCTATATCTTTCATAGTCTCCCCAGGAGAATCTGGTACAACAGCTGTACAGACCAGTTTGAAAAACGCTAATGAGAATATGGAAAATATGGGATCACAGAATGTCAGATAAGAGAACAGGGTTTGTTTGAAGATGCAAAAATGGAATGAGGCAGTTGGACATACAGGTTAGGAGGAAGAAAAT